>CM076569.1:327263671-327449261 GCA_034641835.2 Pinus albicaulis | reverse complement strand
TTTCAGGTTAAGAAGGAAGGACGGTTGCTAAGGGTTTGAACCCTGCGGGATCTGCTTCAACCGTAGGACCTACGGGTAACTTCCTCATTCTACTCTATTTAGTTTTTCCGAACATGCATGGTTGTGTGAGTCCTTCTTAAGTAGCATGCCCCTGCTCTGTGGAGGTGGTAACCCAACGAACCTCTAGGGTGATATTCCCCGAAACAATCCCGTCGCACAACAGTCATTCGACTGTTTGGAAAATACACACGATAGTTATGGGGTGTTTCTGTGTACCCCACAAATATCCCAACTTCTGCAGTCAGCTCCAGCTTCTTCCTGGCATCCTTCGTCACATGAATGTAAACAGGTGAGCCAAAAATCTTCAAATGAGAAATATCAGGCTTCTTACCAGTAAAATCTTCCTCGAGTGTACTCATGCCAAGTACTCTATGAGAACAACGATTTTTCACATAAACCACAATGTTGTATGCTTCTGCCCACAAGTGCATTGGTAGGCCCTGGTCATGCAGCATCGCTCGTGCAACACCCACGATTGTTCTATTCTTTCTCTCCACAACCCCATTCTGCTGTGGGTTATGAGGCGTTATGAGTTCTCTTTGAATTCATTCTTTGCTACAGAAGTATTTGAATTCGCCCCGAGATGTATTCACCACCATTATCGCTCCTTAGAGCTTTCACCTGCTTCCCTGACTCCTTCTCCACCAATGCCTTGAACTCATAGAACTTTGAGAACATTTCACTCTTCTTCTGCATGAAGAAGATCCAGCATCTACGAGAATAATCATCAACACATATCACATAATACCTGTGTCTTGCTGTTGAAGCAACCAAGAATGGTCCACACATGTCTGTGTGAATTCTCTCTAGGATCACTGAGGCACGGTTCTCCTTCTCATGAAAGGTGGTCTTCACAAACTTAGCCATTGTACATCCTTTGCACTAATTTGACCGCGCAAGAGTACCCATGGGAAGTCCATTAGAAATTTTTTGCAAAATCTTCAAAGCGCCATGGTGAAGATGGCCCAATCTCCTGTGCCATAATTCGCCCTCATCCCAACTCACCACTCCTTCTGCTTTGCCCACCATTGCAGCGCAGCCATCTACCTCTAGCTTGTAGAGATTCTTAATTCGAACCCCTATCTTCTTGGTTTGACCCGTTGTTTTATGTCAAAGGAAGGCTTTTCCCTCACTGAAAACAACATCATAACCCTTGTCTTCCAGCATTGCGACTGAGACCAAGTTCTTCTTCAGACCTAGAACATGCATGACATTCTTCAACAAGAACAGATTACCGGACTACCTCTCAAAGGTAATGGTCCCAATTCCAGTTGCACTGTACCGACCATCATCGCCCATCTCTATATGCATCTGGAGGTCCTTCTCCTCCAAGTCACTAAACAACTCTTTGTCTCCCGTCATATGGAAAGACACACCATTGTCAAGATACCACACCAATCCCATGAAGCTTGAAACCAAGCATGCGATCAAGGAAAAATCCAGTTCAAATTTCGAGGCTAATGCCTCTCTAGCTGCAGATCCAGCAGCCTGCTTATTCTTCTTCTTCTGTGGACAGTTAGTGGTGAAATGTCCATGCTTGTGACAGTGAAAACACTTCACTTTGGACAAATCTTGCTTCTTGCCTTTAGCACCAGATTTTGAAGGATTTTTCTTCCCCTTCCCTTTCCTTGCTTTGGCAGCCAAAGCACAATTCTCTTCATCTTCATTCTTTGATGAAGATCCATCCCTGGTACCCTGCCTTATCTCCTCCTGCACAAGATCCGACCAAAGTTGCTCCCATCCTGAGAGTTTCTCCCATCCATTGTAACCCCCACACTTCCCAGCTCATCCTTGTAGTGGAAAAACTTCGTGAGGTATTTTGGAATACTTTCGCCTTTCTCCATTTTTATTTTTTTGAGCTTGTATTTAAGCGCCAACTTCCTCTGGTCACTTATGCTTTGGAACAAGTCTGTCAAAGCCTTCCACATTAATAATGGAGTGGATTTCCCGTGAAGGCTGGACACAATATGGTCCTTCACACCTTCCAACAGAATCCTCCTCATATTTGCAGTCTTCTTTTTCCATGCATCAAGTAATGTAGCATCGCTAGATCCCTGCTTAGGAACATCGCTATCGATGAAATCCTTCAGCCCATTATCCTCCAGCACTGCCTCCATCCTGTCCTTCCAGGCTATCTAATTCGAGCTCCCATCAAGGGCATACTCCAATCTCAACCCGTTGAAAGACATTTTAATGTCTACTCGATTTCTGCACCAAGAATCTTCTGTAGCAAATTCGAATTGTCCACCAGCACAAACTCACTTCACAATTGCAATCTTCAATCAACAATGCTCCGATACCATGTAGAAATTATATGCACCAAGCATGCATATGTCCAAGATCCACCCGATCTCACACTATTTAACTTTATGCAAGATACTGAATCTATTCCACTTGTTAATCTTTTGCGGAAAAATTAATTTCACACACATGTGAAGCATATTTAACAAAAAAAATCGCACATAACACAGTTTTTAACCAGGAAAGCCTGAAGCTGAAAACCCCAAATATATATTATGTAACATGGAGATCATATGACAATCTCAGACAAGCATACAAAGCTTATCACAAGCTCTCAGTATAGTACAGTCGTCATACACTAATCAGGACCAATCTTGCAAATCCATGCACCGATCTCTGCCTCCTGCTAGCCTGCCTCCACTGCGCAATCTCTGCTGAAGAATAGCTCTGAATGAATTCGAATCACTCCATCCTCGACTACACAATCCTCATTGGCACCTCCACTGAGTGTGTGATGCAATCAATGCATCACTATAGTCACAACAGATAGTCTATCTTGCCCTTTCACCTATCTCTCCACTGGTCTCCATTGAAACTGCCATGCACTGTAGTTATCTAATGTATTTTTTAGTTGATTAATGAGTTATTATTTGTGAATTAATTAACTAATTAATTAACTCCACTCTCACTAGTGTATCAATCAGTTAGACTAGATACAACTAGCTCAACTGAGTCTAACTTAATTAAACTGAATACAACTCCATAACTACTTCTTCCAACTGTGTCATAACTCTGCCACTTGAGTTCTAACTGAGTCCTCCATGCATTAGCTCCAGTAAACCCTTAGGAATAGCGTAATTCCTTCTGTCAGCTGATGTGCCACATCTGTGCACTGAACTAAAGTGCTTCAAGAGAATAAGTTGCTGTTTAGAGTCTGATTATTATTAAGAGCTGATAATAATCGACATGCATCTATTTTTATATTGATGATCTATAAATAGACTTCACCCAATATTCTAAAAATAGAATTTCATCTATTTTTCCAACTTGACCAACCATCCACAAATAGCATCCTGCAACTTCTGAAATATGATCATCATGTCTAAAAATAGACATAGTCTAAAAGTAGACTTGCACCAAAAATATCCTGCGGGCCCACTTAGTGAAGGTGACTCTTTTCACTAAGCTCATCATATTGTTGAATCTCAACAATAATTTTAATAATAACCAAATTATTATGGAAAAAATAATATCTCAATATTCAAGCTGAGAAAGATACATGACTTCTTTTTATGTATTTCTAAAATATGATTACAAGATGGGTTAATTTCAAATGTAAGATCAATGTTAAATGTTAAAGAAGAAAAGAGAAAGGAAAATTTATAATAAGAAAACACAATACAAGAGAATGGAGCTAGAAAGACAAGTATGAAAATAAATAATAAACACAAAAAAATACAACATGCAACAAGAAAGGAAATGTATGAAAATAAAGGATAAAAAAAAAACAACATGAAATGAAGACTAGCAATGAAAAAGAGTCCATAAAATATTCAAACACTAAAAATTCTAGAAAGTAAACATGGGAAATAAATAAGTTAAGTACATATGAAGAATAAGTTAAGTACATTTGAAGAAAAAGAGATAGAATTAAGATCAACATAAAATAAGAGAGATAAAAATTCATAAGAGTTTGTAACCTTTTATCATGAATATGATGATTGTAATGTTTTAATTATGTAATATGACTTTTAACCTATGTGATTTGATAAAATTAATTGTTTATTATTGTGATATTTGTGATTGAATAGAATTGGTTCACAATTGTTATGGCAATTTATTTATAGTGTTTATTGATTTTTTTATTTGAGACTAATGGTTTAATTGATCAAATTGATGTTTTTTATGATGTTGCAATGAATGGCATATTCAAGGACATAATTATGCTTTATATGATGAATATTTACTAATTTTGGTAGTATCATTGACTCTTTGATGACAATGTTCATATTAATCCTCTGATGGATCCCATGACACATTTTGTGTATGTAATTTGGTTTATGATGGTGTCACTTTTAATGATGGTTCTCATTATTTATTTAATGAAACTCATGTTGTTTATGAGCATACTACTTCTTAGGAGTTAACTGATCACTCTTGAGTTATCTCATTCTGATTTTGAGAAGAATACTAAAGGGTTTGGTTCTAAAATTCTTCATCAGATGGGATATACATGTGATGGATGTTGGCATGTAGGGGATTCATATCTAGGTTTTGAAAACCTTGACCAATAAATATCCCATACGAACCAACATTTTCAATGCCCATAGACTAGAGAAGATCTCACCCAATATACTTATAAAAAATTAATATTCAGATAAAGATCACATGCATAGTGGGAATCTATATAACATGGAAATATTACACTCAGCTCTAAGCATTCATATAAAGATACATTAAAGATTAAATTAACGAGCTAAAGAATGCATTCAACAGAACATAGAATACTACATAGAGGCCAAATCTAAATAGGAATTATATCAATTATATACAACAAAAGATCTTTAGATGATAGGAAGCCACCTTAGACTTTGCGCCCAAAAAATAAGGCTTAGAAACTCAAACTAACTACAATGGTAATCAAGAAACCCTACATTGTCTTTCTTATTATATCCACTTATAGAGTCTCAATTGGGACCACCCCCTCCACCAATTAGTATTTTATACAATAAGTATGATTACAACTAAAAATCCTCAAAAGATTCCTTGAACCGCTTGGTGCAATGTCTTCAAATTGGTATGTGAATTGTTGCTTTGTTCAACACACCATCCTTTTGCATGCATCAAATGTGTAAGTCTGCAAAACTTCTCCCTTTTGTACCATTCATGGACTTCATAACTATGGACATTGAATTCTTACTCCTATTGATATTGAGATGAGACTAGAGTGAGTAGGCCTTGGATACACTTATATTTCATTTCCAAATAGAATTCATTCTTATACAATTGATTTGTAGGAATATTATCCTACACCATTAGTTTATTTGTCATTGATGACATTCCAAATCTTGAGTTAAGTGATTTGTCATTGATGACATTCCAAATAATGAGTTTGTAAATTTAGATGATTTCCTACTATTAATTTGTAGTAATAGAATCCTTCACCTTTTATTCAACGTGAACCACATATTGCACCTTATATTAAATAGGAACATAGTTCTTTATCATCAACCTTAGTGATATGAAAAACCTAATTATTTTAATTATAATAATATACCAGTCATGAAATTTCCTTTTAATATGGCTATAGTTATTCTTATATATGTTTAGAGAAAGTGTAGAAGGAAAAATATTATATCAATGTCAAATGCTAGGATTTATTCATTGGATTGATGGTTGGTAATCATGACATATGATCAGTTGTTTCAAGACTTCATATCAATGTGTTTTTTTAGTTATAATCATCAAATCTCAATGACACATTTGATTGATTGATTAAGTATAAAATATGTTTTCCTTGGATAGTTTTAATGGGAACCTTGTTGGAATATTTGGAACATTTGTTGGGAAAACCACTTCATACATGAAATACCTAATAAGAATACACGTGTCTAGCTCTTGGTGGTTATTTTTTGGATTTGGAATGTTTTTAAGGAATATCATGATCGTGTTATATGCAATATGAGCACTTGCGATGTCATGATACTATGGCCATGAACCTCTTTTCCATCTTTTTTAAGTTCTAGAAATTGTTATTTGATAGCATAGTGATTGCTCTTTCACAATGTGAAGGAGTTTTGAGTTCTCATTCTAATTGTTTTTTGTTGCTTCATTATTATTATAAGAGGATTATGTGAATATGTTTTAAAGGTTACAATTTTCCATATGGGATCCCCATAGAAAGCATGGATGTATTTCATTTCTTGATCCAGGTGGATATCAGTGGCCACCCACCTATTCCATTTGGACCCGCAACATCAATTCTTTCAGTTTTTCAGCTTTAGCACAACTTACTATTTTTAGCAGGTTTTCGGGTCTTGCACTCTCGGAGCCATTTTGGGGACTTAATGATCCAGGTGGATATTGGTGGCCACCCACCGAGTCCATTTTAACCCCCACCATCAGTTATTTCAGTTTGTAAGTTTCAACACAACTTACTATTTATAGTAGTTTTTCGGGTCCTAAACTTCCGGAGCCGTTTTGAGGCCCTTAACGACGATTTTTGGGAAAATGAGGAGCAACATGGGTCATAGACCATGTTAGGACCCATTTTTCTCACTCAAAAGTTGTAGTCCTCATATAGATATTTCTAACGAGCTATTGAGCGTGTCAAACGGAGATTGGATGCCAAAGTTACGTCCCCGGGAAGTTGAAACACCAACTTACCCAAACGGGGCCCACAATTTTGGCGCTTCATCTCCTAGGGTTAGGTTTTTGGATGTTTCGGGTATTACATTGTTTCTGAACAATAAATAGGCCTTTGAGCCTCATTGTAGCACAGTTTAGGGGGTTGGTAGCCGACACATCTCTTCTCAGGGATAAGCACTACCAATGCCCTAGCTCGCTTGTTCGGATCATGTCTGTATTGTAACACAGTTTAGGGGCTGGTAGCTGACACATCTCTTCTCAGAGATAAGCGTTTTCAGTACCATAGCTGTTCATTTCCATGATGTCTCATTGTAACACAATTTGGAGGCCTGTAGCCGCCACATCTCTTCTCAGAGATACGCCTACCAATGCCCTAGCTGTTCATTTCAGTCATTTGTTTTATTAATAAAATGAAGCATTATTTTTACTGCATCTCTGTGCTTATGGTTATATGTGTATTCTGTTGCATTCCTGCATAAATCCAAATCATTTCTACATATATATTCTTCATATAGATAATTTTTATATATCATCATTGTCAAGTTTTAGATGTCAACACTAGTCACTTGTATTTCTATTGATGAATTCAAATTTTATCAAGGAGCATGCCATCTGTTAGTGTCCCGTGATTTGGCCGATTGGCTAGCCAAATGACGATGTAACATCAAACCAAGCTTTGGAGCCCAAGGACCTAGCCTTCCTGGACTCAGAGAGGGCTCTCTCTATTATATGCAAAAGATGTCGGTGTGTTTACTTGCGGTGTTTTGATATTAGGCTAGTTATGAAGTATGTTTTTAGTTTTTTGGTTTTTTAAGTTTGTGAGGAATGAAACTGATCAAATACATAAATTGGATAACAAGATGTAGATAAATTGGGCTATGGGGTCAAACAGGTCAAGGAAGCTTATGAGGTGATGATGTAAAGCTGCTGTAGGGCCGATTTGATTCACAATAGAAGGGATCTCTGGGCAAAATGGATTAAATGAACAATAAGTTGGTGAAAGACAAGGGATTTCAAGTGCAAACTAGTTAATAGCAGACATAAACATGTAATAGAAAGCCATTAATCATGCTAGGAATAACTATAAGCTAATCAATACATAGAAATCAAACATTCCAGCCATACATAGAGGTATAAGACCCTCTAACTTCGGGAAATGGCTATCAGACTTTGGGAAAACACATGAGACAAACTAACAACTCATAAACTATGCCGGAACGCCTAAACATAGTCTCTAAGTCATTGGGTACTTGGACAAATAAGATTTCATAGTTTTAGGCAAAGGGCTAGATCGGGACTAGGCCTCCTTGGTTCAACAAAATGATCAACAAATCGGTCAAAGAGAAAGTTTTATGGACAGAACTATGGGCAGCTGATAGGTAGGTAGGGCAAACCATACATCCTACTCAACATACATGGAACTGATGAATAAAACTTAGCAACAATACCTTAGGTTACCAAAGAGCAGCTAAGAATTCTTTAGCATAACTAAGGGAGAAGAAAACATCAAGCTATGAAGATTTAGGGATTTTGAGGTGCCTCCATGGGCATATCTCAAAATCAATCTTTATTGATCTATAGCAGCAAGAAATATGAATTATGAGTGAAAACTAGAAGACAAAACACATTAAGAAGCACTATACCATTCTACCATGTCAAGGAATCCATCAGCAAGCCTTCACCATTCCTCAAAAGCATCCAAGAGGCAGTCCAAAAATCATAACTCAAGTGTATTCTTCAAAGCTCATATGACCAATGCATTAATTCTTCTCTCAAGTTCGGCCTCTGATTTACAATGAGAACCATGGAATAAATAGGCTTGAGGGAGGAAAACCTCATGGAGCAACTAGCTATTCCATTGGCCAAGTCAAAATATCTAAACTTGTCCTTGAGGCTTTGCAAAGCCCAAGGCACAAAATATCCCATAAAATATCTAAAAAACTGCTAAAAATGGAAATTATATTGACTTTACATGATTTCCCCATGATAAAAATAGCTTAACGCACATTTGGGAAAAGCAATTTTTGGAGTTCAAAAATTACAAAAATACTTCATATTTATGCCTGAAAAAGGTCCCCTGACTTGTTAAAGGAAAATGGAAGCCTTCCCGGTGTTGAAATGAGGCTCATGATGGCTCGTTGGAAAGCTCTCTGTGTCTGCTTTCCAACGCAAGTGGAATCACCTCAATCAGATCTCTAAAAGTCCCTCAAAAATGCACCTGTGTGCAAAAACCCAGAAAATAGCAGGCTGCTGATATGGCGGGCAGAATGTGCAAAATGAGGCTGTTTTTCGCCAATTTGAGGGGGCGAATGATCTTCAAATGCCCTGAAAATCGCTGGAGACCTGCTCATGGAATTATGGCATCCATTGGTATCATCCTCCTCCCTTGACAACTCATCAAACTGAAATGGCGAATTTATGAGTTTTTGGCGAAAAACCCAAAAATGCCAAAAAACAAAAAGTTTCCGAAACAGGCCCAAAATTGGCATGCATGACCCTCAAGGGTCCATAGAAACATGCTCCGAAGCTGAAGCCAAAATATCAAGGGCTGATATGCTTTTTTCTTCTTTCCGTGCTAGGCGCCTCTCCTTCAACTCTGGATGCACTTCAGCTATGTAAAATTTTCAATGGGAAACCATCAATGAAGATGAGACAATATGCTGTATAAACTTCCTGTATGTAGTGTTAAGCAATCATTCCTCCTGGTGAGTTTTGCTAGAGATCAACCAACCCTTGCATTTTGCATCTATAAGACCAATCTTCAATATTAAAACCCTGCTCTTTTAGGTCATTCACCTTAAAAATACCTCTGTCAACAGATTTCTATAAAAGATAACATACAGTGGAAAAGAAAGGAGAGTTTTTGGTTAGGTGAAATATCAACTCACTGTGTTTAGGAAAACACCTTTCACTTGTGAATTTTGAGAAATCAATCACCACCTTTGTACCTCTGGCTTCAATGTTAAACTCGATCATCAACAACGCTGCCTTCTAGAAAATGGCCCTATTCACCTTCAGAAAATCCCTGTTAACAAATCTTCAACATGATACAATAAGGTTTTTGTAAAGGCAGACCCAAGTTAGATGTAAAATCAATGCACAATGGTTTAAGAAACACACTCTCTGCTTGTGAGTTTAAAAAAGTCCACCAACACCTCTATACCCCTGCCTCCAATGTTTAACTTCTCATCAAAAAACTCTGCCTTTTTAATGTGCTGTCACCTTGGGAAACTCTCTGTCAACAAATCTTCAGAATAATACAATATAGTGCAAGGGAAAAAGGCAGACCTAGTTTAGGTGTAAAATCAATGCATAGTGTTTTTAGGAAAACCACCTTTTTGCTTGTGAATTTCAAAGGTCAACACTACACCTGTACCTCTGTCTCAATATTAAATGCAATTACCAAGAACTCTGCCCTTTAGAAAATGGCCCTTTTCATTTGTGAAGTTTTTAAGAAAACAAACACTGCTTTTGTACCTCTGCCTCCAAAGTTAGAAACCCATCAATGAAATCTGCCCTTCAGTGTACTGTTTATCCTTAGAGTCTCTTTGTTAATCAGCTTTTCAAAATGATACAATATGGTGAAAAAGAGGGCAGACCTAGATTAACAATACACAGTGCTTTATGAGGGACACTTTTTCTTGTGAAGTTAAGAAATCAAACATCACCTGTATACCTCTGCCTCCAATGTTTACATTTAACCACCAACAACTCTGCTTTTTAGAAAGTGACTCTGCACCTTTGGAAACTCTTTGCTAACAATTCTTCACAGTAGTGACAAAATACAGTGAAACAGGGGGGCAGTTTTCTAAAAAGGTGTGCTTGTGAGAAAATGACAACAGTCACTCTGTTCTTGAAATCTTTGATGTCAATCAATACACCAAAACTCCTTGCTCAAGGAGGCCTTCAACATCAAAACCTCACCCTGTATAAGTGTGCCACCCTTCAACCATTTGTATCTATAGCAAACCATCCTACATATGCCTAGACAGTAAAAACACAGGGCTGGGGTAAAATGACAGAGCTTTAGAAGACTATCAAGCTCTTAGACAGAGATTATATGAGTTTTCTCTTTCAAACAACAAGAATGTCAAAACTCCCTTACTGAGTGCACTTCACTGTTTTAGTAGTGTGGAAATGTTTGGATGACAGTGTGAAAGGTTTTTCTTCAGAATTAAGTCTGTATTTCTACCACGAAAGTCTCCTTTTAATCAAAACACATCCCTTCACAAGACAACCTCTGCCCTTAGATCGATTTGAAAATGAAACAAACTGGTTCTCGACCATAAAACCCCGTATTATCATATTGCAATTACCTCATCTCACTGTGTAGAAAATACTGCTTTTGCCTTTAACTAAAATGACAAAGTCTGGGGTTTTTAAAACTTCTTGTCATCCATCAAAACCTTGAAATCAATGGGGAATGTGTAAAAATACCTCTAATTTTGATGAACACCTGTTTGAAGAGCTGAAAGAAACGCTGGACACTTTGGACAGCTGCGCGGCATTCTTTGTAGTCAGCCCGTCGCGCACAAAACACCGTGGGTGGCCTGTCGGGTCGACTAGTCGGGCGGTCGGGCGGCCTGTACAGGCACGTCGCGCCACTGTACAGGCACGTCGCGCCGACAAAGGAGACAATGTAAAAATCGTGCCAGGCACGTTGCGCCAAAACCCAGGCACGTCGCGCAGCCTTAACCGGTGCTCGACGTTGCAAATTGACCCGAAAAATGCTGCTCTGGTGCTAGGGAGGCACGAGATCCGGTTTTTCAGTTTTGAAATTGAAAATGTCGCACTCAAGCTTACTTTTTTACATCAATTTAAAACAAGTCTTAACGGTCCTAAGCTTTGGAAAATGAATGTTGGTTTTCGACTCTGTTTTGTTTTAAAACAGTGGTTTTGTCATTTAAATATGTGGACCCGAACCTCGACTCTGACCCGAACTTTAACTTTTGACAAACAATTCAACAAACTCCACCACTTCTTTGTCTATTTATGATATTGTACACCCATTTACCAAGTCCTTTTTGGGGGCCAAACTTGAATAACCTCCCACTGTTTGTGAGGTATGTCTAAAAGGATAGAATGGTGTAGCAGGAACAACAGGGTTCTTTGAAACCTAGGATTGTTTGACTTTGACCAGGGTATTTGATTTTTTGAAATAGAACCATTTGCAAAGGTCAACTTTGTCCACTGTTTTACCTTCCTAGTGACAATCTAGGGAAAATCAATCAGAATGTATTTAAAAATCTCTTTGACAAACCTTGGCGACTGTTTTGTCATTTAACAGGAGATGGCCTGTGTTCTTCCAATGTATTTGATAATCGTTGCTTTCAGGTGATTTATAAGTTTTCTCCCTGGACTGTAAGCGCCTTCTTGTAGTTGCATGCTTTCACACTATACTCCTCTGCTTTACTCAAAAAGAGATCCTTTAAACTTAATGGCAGGTGACAATGGGGTACCTTTTAACCCTTTTTAAAGCAACTACTCCTTGTAGTATCAATGCATGCCTATGTTCAATGTTGTCTCCCTTCCATTTCAGGTACAGTCTGACAGACAACTCTTTTGAATAGGAGCACCAATACCTTTGCATCATAAGCCCTATCATTTACCTGTGTAATGACCTTTATTCAATTTCTTTGTATCCTTCCATTGTATTTCAAATCAATCAGCTTTAGCAACTTGCAATGGCTTTGGCCATCTACTCATGCATGGAGGAGGCTCTTCATCAGGTAAGGTGTCCGAAGGCTTTTTGACCACTATGTTTGACACAGCCTTTCTCTGAATGTGATGGTAAGTGAACCTCTTGAAAAACATCAAATTTAGCATCTCTTTTTGCAAACATCACTATATTTCAGAAGAAACCCTAGCCACAGTGACACTGTTTATCTGCACTACTCTAAAGGTGACTGGAATATCATCATGTGTTTTGGTCATCTCATGACAAACCATTTGAAGGATAATCTCTGTAATTATGGAGGTCAGTGTCTTTTGAGAAAACAAGAACTTTCCTTCTGCCTGTGTAATGGCATTGGTTAACATCATCTATTCCATTTGATCTTGTGGATAAGCAGGGTACTTATGATTTGGAATTTTCACCAATGACATGCCTTTCTTCATTCAACAATTCTTATGATTTGAAAGCTTCAGATGACCTCCTTTATCAGACCAGACTCTTTTTTCCTAGCATATTCCAAACTCTGTTCCTGTTATGACCATTACTCAAATTCATAAAACCTGGAGATATTGTTTCACTGTTCAATACAAAGCAAACCTGGACCTTTGCAATCTTCTGAGTCAATACTGGCCCGCGCCCTCTACTTATGGATGAAGGAGGCGCCCTAACCCTTTGCTTGTAAATGAAGGAGGTTCTGGGCCTTGAAAATTTACCAGTTTGCAGAGACAGTGGTGACCTTTTTCCTGTGATTTTCATGCTGGAAAGAGCTGTGAAGTCCAGATGAGTAGCTTTCTGTTTTGCAGACATATCTAAAGGCTCAAGTTACATTTAGAAGCAGCTGTTCCTCTAACTGTAAACTCAAACATTTACTCCATGACATGAAATATATTTCCTGCCTTTGTAGAACCATAGAACACTGTGAAAAACCTAATAGTCAGCTTGAGATTGGGTTTTATGCAGTGCTGAGATCTAGGGGGTGTGAGTGGCGCGACTTAGGGCTGTTTGTCAATTTCATTTGCAAAGTAAGAGGTCAGTCATGGTAGGCCTGTTGCAGATGGAGGCTTTTTGGCTTTTTGGTGATTTCCAAGGGTGAAATGTCCTAAAGCGCCACTTCCTAACATAGGGGAGACTTTTGAAATAGATGTGGATTTGCCTTTTAAAGCTGATGGGCGAACCAATAAGGCTGAAGCTAGATAGGATTGTGACAATGAGGTTTTGGTTTCGCCAGGGGTGGACCGAATAGATAGAAGGGCAAAAAAAGTTTTGGGAGGGTTTTCTGGATGACATATTGACATAAGGAAATCAGTTTCTAGAAAAATCATCTGTAGATATAGTCATCACTAACATGTAAAAAATACTGATGGCTAACACCATCTTTGATCCAATCAATTTTGGTTAGAGGTGGTGCACCTAAGGCATGAATATTTTGCGATATTCTATATATTTTACCAGTTCTTAACCCTATAAACCCTAGAGAGGGCCATCCATCTACAAAATTTCTTCTCTTCACTTGATTTTGGATATTGGAATCATGCTAGGACCAAAATTATGATAAATTATTTCTTAATAATACTTGTAAATTATTGTAAGGACATGATACTAAAATTATTCTCATGGTTTCCCTATTTGCACCGTGGATTCTTCTGTAGAAATTTGCTAAATAATGATTAATTACCCACCGAGACTATTCTGATCACATATCAATTCGAATTCATATGCAACACATAATCTCTTCCACTCAGATCATCACACATGCGGAAATAAAACAAGCGATAACACATCAAATCATCATACACATTAACACAGTATGTATGGGGAAAGCTTATAGCTGAAAACCCCGCAGCTATTGTGCATATTATAATGGAGAAAACATGTAACAAAATCAGTACAATACTCCTCACAAGTACTCAGTACTATCTCATGAAGTTACACACAAACTAGCTTGGTTTTGAACAAGTCACGGGTTCAAAACACATCCACTAATTGCCTGCCTCTATTGCGCAATCATGGCCTGTCTAAATAGAGATCTAAGGTTCGAATCTCCTTGGCTTGAAAACGCAATCATCATGGGAAATTGCCTCCAAGTGTGGTGCAAATATCATGCACAACTAATGTCGCAACTGATAGCTAACTCAACCCTTTCATCTACCTCTTTCACTTGTTGCCACTGAACTGTCCATGCATTGAGTTAAACTGATGTGTTCTTTAGTTGAATAATGAGTTAATAATTTGTGAATTAAATAATATTTAATTCACACAACTCATATCTAGTGTATTATCCAGTTAAACTAAATACAACTAGTTCAACTAGTTAACCAGAACACCATCTCCATTAATTGTCGCATCAACTCCACCGAACTCCGCCACTTGAGCTCTAACTGAAGTCAACCATGCATTAGCTCAACTAAACCATAGGAAAAGTGTAAATCCTTCTGGCAGCTGCATGCCCCACCTCCGGGGGTCAAACTGAAGTGCTCCAAGAGAGTAAACTGAAGTTTAGAGTCCAAATATTATTAAGGGTAAATAATATTTGACTGTTCTATTTTTAGCCCGCCAGTCTAAAAATAGACTTCGATCTAAATGCTAAAAATAGAGGTCCATCTATTTTTACCAACATGACCAATCCTCCAAGAATAGCATACTGCAGCTCCCGGTCCATGATCCATATGTCTAAAAATAGACATAGTCTAAAAATAGACTTTTCGACAAAAATCACATGTGTGGTCCCCACCTAGTTTAGGTGATCACTTTCCAACTAGGATCGGGAAAGATGTTTCAGGAGGCCTCCTTCACTGTTTCTTGTTTCCATTTTCAACACTTTCCTCAAAAGAAAAGGAATGTTTTTGCACATGTAACTACGCTCGCAACCTCCACAAGCGCCATGCAACTCCATGCATCTGCTCTGCAACTCCTCTGAAACTGAATAGGCTCCAAACAACTCAATCAGTATTGATGCATCTAGCATCTATCATCAAAGTCTTCTACTTATACTTGGCCAACTGCACATGTCATTAGGAACCACTACGCTGTTGAACTCTTGCACCCATGCACTCTTGCACTTGCTGTCAACTCTGATCCGCGCTCCAGTATCCGACACTATCACTTTGATCTGCCTGCATCACTCCAACTGATCTTGATACTGCTGCGCTGTGGGCACCTTGTAGCCAGGTTCAATCCATGAGATCCACATCATCTCATGAATCTTTCCCAGAAATCTCCTCATGGGATTAATCATGCATGTCGCCCCACCTCTCACCTGGTGGTATAGCTGCATGAATTCTCCCGCCTGTCTGCACTGGGCTCTTCGTATGAGTGGTCTCTTCTCCTAATGATCCTCTGCTGCTCCAACCTGGTTCGTCTTTTATTCACATGCAAAACTTGCTCCCTCTCAAGCATCAATTGCATGTCTTTCTCGCCTGCATGCAACACTTGCTCCCTCTCAAGCTTCAGTTGCATGTCTTCCTTCCGCTTCCCAAAATTAGGAAGCTCCGTAGACATCCCATCTACTTCAAGTCTGTAGAGATTCTTTGCTCGAATCCCAACCTTCTTGACTTGTCTCGTTGCCTTGTGCCGAAGGAAGACTTTTCCTTCTCTGAAGACAACTTTATACCCTTTATCCTCTAACATTGCGACTGAGATCAGATTCTTTGTTAGACCTGGTACATGCAATACATATTGTAAAAGAATGAGTTTACCTAACTCCCTATGAAAGGTTATGGTACCAATGCCGGTCACATTGTATCGTCCACCGTCGCCCAACTCAACATGCATCTGGAGACCTTTCTCCACCAAGTCACTGAAAAGATTTGCATCTCCCGTCATGTGAAAGGATGCGCCACTATCAAAATACCACCCCGATCCCAATGCAATAGACAACATGCATGTGATCAATGAGAAGTCCAAATCAAATTGCGAGGCAAGAGCCTCACCAGCTGCAGCTCCAGCAGCCTGCTTGTTCTTCTTCTTCTTTGGGCAATTCGTGGCATAATGTCCATGATCGTGATAGTGAAAACACATCACTTTGGACATGTCACACTCTTTACCATCTGCACCGGATTGAGAAGCCTTCTCCTTGCCCTTCCCCTTCCTTGCTTTGGCAACCAAAGCGTAGTATTCTTCATCAGTTACCTTTGATGAAGATCCGTCCCTGGTAGTCCTCCTGATGTCCTCTTGCATGAGATCCGACCACAGTCGCTCCCATCTCGACAACTTCTCCCGACCATTGACACTGTCCTGATAGGAGTTCCAAGCCTTCGGAAGACCAAGGAGAGCCAGGTCAACCAAGTCCTCATCCTCGACAGTCACCCCCACACTTCCCAGCTCATCTCTGCATTGAGTGAACTTCGTGAGGTATTTGGCGATACTGTCGCCTTTCTCCATCTTGATGTTCCTGAGCTTATCTTTGAGCGCTAGCTTCCTTTGGTCGCTCTTACTCTGGAATAGATCCGTCAAATATTTCCACATTAAATATGGAGAAGCCTTTCCATGCAGGCTGGATACAATATGATCCTTGACGCCCTCCAACAGGATCCTTCGACATTTCGCCATCTTCTTTTGCCATGCATCGACTTCAGCAGGATCAGTGGGCTTTTGGACATCCGTATCTATGAACTCCTTCAAACCATTATCTTCTAATACTGCCTCCATGAAATCCTTCCATGCAACATAATTCGAACTGCCTTCAAGAGCATACTCGAGTCGCAAACCGTTGAAAGACATTTTCAACACTGGCACCAAGAAACAAAACTGCTCCAAAATTTCGAATTCCACCTCAAAGCTCAACCGCTCTAGATCTATGAGAACAAATTATTTCTAGCACAGAGATTGACTGCAAGGGGCATTTACCAGACCTTTCACTTTCCGAAGAAAGATGAATCCGGAGGCTACCTGGCCCGCATGCAGACTCTGTCTACCGAAATAAGTTTGTAATCACTGTGATGATCAATCTCTGCTTCAATAGCTCCGATACCATGTAGAAATTTGCTAAATAATGATTAATTATCCACCGAGACTATCCTGATCACATATCAATTCGAATTCATATGCAACACATAATCTCTTCCACTCAGATCATCACACATGCGGAAATAAAACAAGCGATAGCACATCAAGTCATCATACACATTAACACAGTATGTATGGGGAAAGCTTATAGCTGAAAACCCCGCAGCTATTGTGTATATTATAATGGAGAAAACATGTAACAAGCTCAGTACAATACTCCTCACAAGTACTCAGTACTATCTCATGAAGTTACACACAAACTAGCTTGGTTTTGAACAGGTCACTGGTCAGCTACATCCATAATTATGCCTCTGTTCGCAATCATGGCTGTCTAGAAGCGAGGTCAAGGTTCTCTCCTTGGCTCGACAACGCAATCATCATGGGGAAATTTCCTCCCAAGTGTGGTGCAAATCTCATGCACAACTGATCCTCCAACTGATAGCTATACTCACCCTTTCATCTACCTCTTTCACTGGTCTCCACTGAACTGTCCATGCACTGAGTTAAACTGATGTGTTCTTTAGTTGAATAACGAGTTAATAATTAGTGAATTAAATAATATTTAATTCACACAACTCATCTCTAGTGTATTAGCCAGTTAAACTAAATACAACTAGTTCAACTAGTTAACGAGCTTCATCTCCAGTATTTGTCGCATCAACTCAAAGTCGCCATGAACTCTAGCGAAGTCAACCATGCATTGACTCAACTAAACTATAGGAAAAGCGTAAATCCTTCTGTGACTGCATGTGCCCCCTCGGGGGTCAGGCAAGTGCTCGAAGGGAAGTAAAGCGAAGTTTAAGTCCAAATATTATTAGGTAAATAATATTTGGTGACATTCTATTTTAGCAGCAGGTCTAAAAATAGACTTGATAAATACTAAAAATAGAGATCCATATATTTTTACCAACATGACCAATCCTCCAAGAATAGCATACTGTAGCTCTCGGTCCATGATCCATATGTCTAAAAATAGACATAGTCTAAAAATAGACTTTTCGACAAAAATCACATGTGTGGTCCCCACCTAGTTTAGGTGATCACTTTCCAACTAGGATCAGGAAAGATGTTTCAGGAGGCCTCCTTCACTGTTTCTTGTTGCCATTTTCAACATCTTCATTGCGAAATTTGATCTTTGATTATTGAGTAGATTCTTGAAGAATTGGGAATTGAATTTAGACTAAGAGAGACCTAGGAGGAATTAACCCCAAGGAGAATGGATTTAAATTCAGCACATCATATTCAAGGGAAAAAACATTGTAATATTTTCTTCTTGTCAATAAATAATATCCTTTCTCTCTCACTGATTACTTGTGTTGAATTTATGTAGTTTGCATACATTTATTTCATTGAATCATCAAGAAGTGTATGGTTTTTATTATTGAAAGTAAACCGATCTAGTGTTATATCATTGCAACATATAAAAAAGGTTTATTTGATTATTTTATATGTGGGATCACTTGGAGGTATATATATTCCTCCTCCTCCTCCTCTAACTCAACATCTATATTAGATTACTATTCAAGGACAATTCTACAAATACGCTACTCATTCCCTCCTCTTCAAATCATATTTTTTCATTAAACACTTTCTTGCTCAATACAATAAAACTCCTTTATTTGTTTTATGTCATTAGCAAACCCATCCATTGATTGGGGAGATTTTAGTCTCACCATACCTAAGTTCCAATACAAAAATGGTACTAAGATAAATCATTTCAATGGAAGGATCTTGTAAATTGTGACCACTTTTTATAAAGGTTTTTTCCATATAACTACCATGTTGTATCCGTAGTGAATAAGTAGTGAACTTTGTTTTTCCTTCCATCATAAGTGAAAATTCAAGACGTTTAAATTCTTCGACCTTATTTAGTAAAAATAGGCATATTTATCCTCATTCAAACTGTTTGCATCATATTTGTACATGAACTCTCTTATGAATCTAACGACATGCATTTATGACTCTTACATATAATTATCAAGTGAATCCTTCTAATTTTCCATATATTAGTATATGCACTCATCCCTCTACTACCATCATTATCTTGAGATTAATATCTATCATTTTCCTTGTCTCTTTCCCTTTTTTTATATGTTCCATTCTCACATTCATTTTTTGTTTCTCTCTTGCTCTCTTGCTCATTCTCTTAATTGGAAAAAATATCCATTACATCATTTGACCATGTGAATTGCATGTCTACTTAGTCACATGTCCCATATCCAAATCAATTCCACTATGCTTCTTTAACCCAATCCCACTAACACCCCACAATCTAATTTCCAATCTAAGACACATTGATAGAAAATTCACATATATAAATAGTACATAACATAACCACAAGTCACAAACTCTAGTGCAAAAATGAAGGTAAAAATCCAATGTATGTCGTGTAATCCACTCAACTATCCATGTAACCAAATAATCACTACTTAGCACTTAAACTATTAAAAATCTAGTATTTATATTAATACGTCAAAAATACAAAGTCACACTTGATGACTATATGAAATCGCATACAATAAGCATATTTTGCAAGCATATTTATGTGAAAAAGTCACCAATATTTTTACCATTGAAAGTAGTGTATCGAATAATCTTAGAGAAAATGTGGCCATTATTAGTCCCTGCCTTGTAGGACTATAGTGATCGCTCAGTCGTTGACTGAGGATTAAACGATTTTTTGACCAATTTTTTTTGTCCTTAGCAGAATTTAACCAAAGTTTATGTTGACAAAATCCATTCATTCAAATTTTAACCAAAGTTTTTGTGTGCAAAAACTTTGACCTCTTATTGGGAACTTCACTTCTCCCAATGCTGGAAAGTTGCGAAATTTTTTTTATATCCAAAGTTTCTTTTGATTCACTGCATTTTATATCCAGAATTTCTCTTTATATCCAAAGTTATCCACACTTTTTTTTATATCCAAAGACTTCTGCACTAATTTTCTTTATATCCAAAGTCTCCTGCACTCCATTTTCTATCGAAGCTTTTCTTCATATCCAAAGTTTTTTTTATGGCAACCAATGTCCTTCCAATGACATTTCTATCAATGACATTTCCTTCCACATGGCTATCTACATGCAACCTCTTGCCACCTCTTCAACAACCACGAGCGCCACATCACATAACTTCTCCAATTGATAAGTATATCAAACCCTACATAGTTATCAAACTTTGCATAACTTGATTTTCCTGAACCTGTAATTCAAATAGCCCTTTCAAACTCTGCATAACTTTAAACCCTTCACTTTATATACGTGCTTCTGGTTTTTTTTGTTCCAAAGGAAGCATCAGAAGCATGGCAGCCAACAGGACAAGCAACTTTAGGCCATCCAAACTCGGACAAGACAACGAGATTTTATGCATTTCACCTCATTCAGGGGACGCTATTTAAGCGCGGCTATATAGGAATTTGGACTAGTTGGACGACCCGTTGGAAAACCTGTTTGACCAGGGACTGTAGGATAATTAGAGGTCCATAGTCATTTATTTAATATCCATATTAAGTTGATGCCACATAAGCATGGCTTATTACAAAGCTACTTGAGCAAGTATTTTACCTCGTAGTGTAACCACCACCACCTGCAAAGGAAGCAGTTTACCCAACAATAGAGTAAATCATATAATATGTTGAATGCAAATGATTTGAATCTTGTATGTGTTTGCACTTGTTCTATCTTTTCTTCGGTATATCCAAAGATGAATGTATTTTCAAATTTTATGTGATTTCGACTTAAGTGAAGAATTTTCCTCCAGGACCGTTTCTGCTAGTTATAGTTCATATGAAATGTAATTAGATAAGCATGTATGCATGCAAGATCGATCTATTATTTAGCTTCCTGGTTTTTTTTTCTCTATATTCCACTAAGGAAAATTATTAATTTATTGGTCTTATTCAGAAAAGCCCAAACACCATATTTGATACATGGCCCAACACTCCTTCTGTTTGGTGGAGACATTAATGAACACCGTATTGATACATGGACCAAACACCGTATTGATACGTGGCCCAACACTCCTCCTGTTCGGTGGATATAGGAAGGAAAGCTGGACCGAGGGTGAGTGTATTAGTTGGACAGTGCCAATGGTTCATAGGCTGGGCGGGTGATACAACACCTGGTCCCAGGCGATGATTTAGTTGATTCATTAATTTCTTATTATACGGCTTATCCACCGTAACTATTCCACTTATGTTTGCATTAATTTACAGTTACTTTTTGCATTCATTCTATATTTATAGTTATAGTTACGAACTTGGCTTTGCTGCTGTCATTCCCTCCTTTTCTCTTTCTTCTATGCATACCTATTCTGCTTGCTTAGATCTTGCTTGGTCAAATGAATCATCTCGAATTCAATAGGGTTTACGGAAGAAAGGAAGATGCAAGGAAGATGAGCGTTGTATACACTCTACGAGTTGGTTGAGTGAAACCACCAACAGATCCTATTTCAATAATATATGCACAACCATTTCTAGGTACAATTCCTCGACCGGTGACGCTTTGCTACAAACCTATTACAATAGACGGCCGATTCTTACTAAGTTATTTTTTTGTGTTATGTTAATTATCTGGTTCTTCAGTTTGATTGTGGTTAACCCTTTATCCACCCTACCATGCGTCTCTAGTTGCTTTGATGCCACCTTAATCTAAATCTGTAGGTTGATATGCATCAATGCCTGTGTTCAACACGTTTTCGAAGCATACAAATTTAGTTCCATAAATCACAACCAAGGTTGGTGCAGTCACTAAATATTTGACTTCGTGCACATCACATTATACATTATGTATGATCCCCCTAATGGTAACCGCTCGCCCGTCTGGGCATACAGATTCTCTGGTTAGCCGATAAGGTACAATTGCTCCGTAATTTGATGGTTGGGGTAGAAGATGGTGTGATGTCGTAGATTACCTTCGTTCATCAATGTGGTTTCACGGGTTTAAGCTGGTCGACCGGCTAGGGATTAGAGTAACAAAGCTAGTTGATACACATAATTACCAATATATTGTATTAGCTCTTGGGTTTGGGTGGGATTTAGAAGAGATGGATGGATACTTGGTTTCAATATAGAACAAGATAAAATGGTTAACAGGCAAGGAAACTGGGTCAACTGAATAAACAACAACTAAATAAACTCAGTAAATTTCCTACCAGGCCACCTCTTATAACAACTTTGTACTTAATCTACCCTGATTTTTGGTGTAGATGATGGATTTCAAACAATCTACATCCCATTTTTGTCAAACACATGACTGCAAAGCTGTGATTGCAAAATTATGAATGAACAAATGCTAAAACTAGTTCAAGGTTCGCTACCAAATATTATTTAGATTGGTGGTGCATGCAAAGAGAACGTGTCACGCTATATGGATGTGTGGAAACGTGTCACGTTATATGGCTATTATTCAACTGAATCATTCCCTTGTGTTGGGTCTTTATCTGGCTCTTTATATATAGATAAGCGAAGGATTGTATCTTGGCATAAGTATATTTTTGGGTCTTTATCTGACTCTTTATATATAGATAAGCGAAGGATTGTATCTTGGCATAGGTATATACATTTTTTATATTAACAAGGGTTACATTTATAGTGTTGATCCTAGTTTTATCCCTAAGGATTCTTTGAAGGGCGAGATGCACATATACAATGTGCTGACATTAACTAAGTGTTTATGTATTCAATAGCTAGTCTCTTTATCTTGTTTGGTTTCAAAATGACTATAGCTGCATGTGTTGTATGAACTATGACTAGCAGAAACGGTCCCGGAGGAAAATTCTTCACTTAAGTCGAAATCAAATTTTGGGATTTATTGAAATTTAGTTCATCCATCAATGTTTTGAAGGCATAAACTAACTTAATGCAGGTTCATTAAATGTCCATGCACAATAGCTGGATTTCTCTTTTTATTTTTATTTTTTTAATTTTCTTTTTAATTTTTTTATAAAATTTGAAAATACATTCATCTTTGGATTTACCGAAGAAAAGATAGCACCAATACAAACACATACAAGATTCAAATCATTTGCATTCAACATATTATATGATTTACATTCCTTCCACTTTTGGAAAGTGCAAGTAAGGATTGAAGTTTTACAGTAATAATTACAGTATGGTCTGTTCTAAAACAACTAACTGAATGGTGTTGCACTGAAATCGCTGAAATCTGCAAGGACTACTGCTACACAGTTCCCTTGTTGATATTATAATTGATATGCAAACGAGTGAATGTGTAGGATTTTGCAAAGCAAATGAAGAAAGTGTATGCACAACTTTAGGATATATTGAAGGAGAGGAGTGAAAAATATAAGGACTACATGGATGCATAGGAGATACATGTTGTTCTAAGTTATACATTTGATGAAGCTATATATGACAATGAAATAATACCCCAATGGAATGCATAGTAAAATAGTTGTGAATAGGATTAGACCTCATTGAATCAAGGAAAAAATAATAACAATGTAAAATAGAACTGCAAAAGCAATTCAATATATCACATATTTGATTTGAATATGATTTATATGAATTTTCAATAGGTTTCAAATAGGGTGGAGTGTTATATAATACCATATAAGTAAATTGGTAGGCACATAAAAAAATATGGATGAGATAGGATAGTTTTGGGAGAGAGAGCTTTTATAATATGAGGTACATCATACAAGAAGTACTATGTTAAATTCAAGAATAGTAAAAGGTGTAGCCTAATCCATAGGGATACCCTAATCCTGTGGAACATGTATGCCAAATTTTTCACTGTCAATCCAATCAACCAACATGCGGGGACAACAAAATTTGACATTGATGTGCTTATTGCTACAGTGTATTTCAAATATTGATATTTTTTTATATACATGTAGAAATTCGAAGATGGAAATTATGTTTTTACTAATACATTTAATTCATACAATTGATATTGTTTTTTATGTATGTAAAAAGTAGTATAAATATTGTAAAATATTGTTCTATATACATGTGGAAATTGGAAATTGGAAGATGGTAATTATGTTTTAATTAATATATATATATATATATATATATATATATATATATATATATATATATATATATACATATATATATATATATATATACATATAATGCAAATTACTTGAGACTTTATTATGTTGTTTATTAGTCTTTGTCAAGGACGAATTCTAGTATTCAATTTGCGGATATCATTATTAGTATAGTATTGACTAATGCAACTTATAATATTTAACGTTGAAAAACAATTTTTATTTTTAATATTATTAGAAAATTATTAGATATCATCTTTTTACGATTCAGATTCAACTACATTAAGTAAGTAATTCAACTATGTTCTCATGATTTTTGAATAGTCCATTTAGCACTCATTGCATTGGATTATGCTCACATGGGTGAAGAAATAGGATTGAAACTAGTGAAATGAATCACTATTTTTCAAACATTTGATTGGACCATAGTGTAATGTAGAAAACCACCACATATTTTATGTCATAATTTATGGAGGTGGTTGCAATATTTTTAGATATTTGTGTAGTGATTTTTTATTCTTAAGCTTTGCACAAAACCATTTAAAAATAAAATCCTTGAAAATAGCTCATATTTACTTGCCCATAATTTGTGCAAATTTTTGCATAAAAAAACATAAGAATTATATATATATATATATATATATATATATATATATATATATATATATATATATATATATATATATATATATATACACACCAAGAGTTACATCCCACCATTATTTATGTTTTCCTTAGCACTTATGTTTTGTAAAATTGTAAATGTGTAGATTTACTAGTGGTTACTACCCACCAAAATTTATCAAGTCAACAATTAATTTCTCTACTTCACGTCTCAATTTATTAGTTCTTTCCATAGGATTGGACTTGCTTATTGACCAATATTAATTTAACATTGATCAATGTAGTTATATCTTCTATCCATTTTTTCACAGAACATAATTTCTAACTTGAGTGACAAGGACTAAATTGCTCTACAACACTTGTTTATTAATAAAATTATTACATGAAAAATAACTATATCATTATGAATACACTTAGTTTCATATGATTGATATTGTTTTCTTAATACATGTAAAGCAACATAAACAATGCAAACTACTTGCGACATGATTATGCAACTTGATTATTAATGAATTGACAATCTAAAATAAATTGGAAAATTATAATATTAATAATAATCAAATTATTAGGGAAAAATTAATATCTTAATATTCAAATTTGTTGAGAAAGATAAGTTACTTTTCTATTTGTTTCTAAAATAAGATTACAATATGGGTTAATTTCAAATGTAAGATCAATGTTGATAAAGAAAAAAGGGGAAAGGAAAATTTATAATAAGAGAACACAATACAAGAGACTGGAGTAATAAAGGAAATGTATGGAAATAAAGGATAAACACAAAAAAATACAACATGAAATGAAAACTAGCAGTACAATGTGACAATGAAGCCATGAAAAAAAGTCCATAAAATATTTAAAACACTAGAAATTCTAGAAAGTAAATTGGGAAATAAATAATTTGAGTACATATGAAGAAAAATGGATAGACTTAAGGTCAACACAGAGTAAGAGAGATAAAATTTTATAAGATTTTGTAACCTTTTAATCATGAATATGATGATTGTAATGTTTTAATTATGTAATATGATTTTTAACCCATGTGATTTGATAAAATTAATTGTTTATTCTTATGATACTTGTGATTGAATAGAATTGGTTCACAATTGTTATGATAATTGATTTATAATGTTTATTGATTCTCTATTTGAGACTAATGGTTTAATTGAAGAAATTGATGTTTCTTATGATGTTGGAATGGATCTCATATTCAAGGACATAATAATGCTCTATATGATGCAAATTCCATGTTGATTTTGAATACCTTGATGTTACTAATGTCGATAGTACCATTGAATCTTTGATGAAAATGTTCATATTAATCCTCTTGTTGTGGCTCATTTTCATTTTCTTTATTTTATTTTTAAAAAATACAAAAAAACATATATTTAGAAAATATGACAAAATGTAATCTTTCATATGCCAGAAAATCATTTCATTTTTGTATGTCGACCGATTAATATGTTGTTCGAAAGGATGTGAAGGTGGGACTGCCTGTTGAATTAAAACCCATGCTAATAGTCAGGTGGGATTAAAAGAAATTCGAATTAACGAAGATCAGCAGAAACCTGTGGGCATGAACAACCCGCAGGTTAGCAGATGTGGTGCCTTCATAGTTGACTCCGCTGAGCGCCTGTTGACCGAGATCGATGTTTCACAACCACTATGGGGGAAGAACCCTGATGGATGATTCGTACCCCAGAGCACCCCCAAGTGACGTATGCATCCAGCTGGGAGACAACTCATATGTCACGTCATGGTGTCGTTACTTGTTCGATCAAGCATTAAATTGGCATTAATGTTTGAAACTCCACGCCATATATATAAGCTGTTGAGGTTTTCCTTTTCATTATTGATTTTCATTCCCAGTTGTCCAAGAAGTCATCTTAGTCACTATAATTTCTTACCTCCGCGTTTAATTTTTCGCCACCTTGAACTATTTCATGGCTAAGCAGTCTTCTTTGTTTGGCTCTTATAACCATATTCCCCTCATGGACACTTAGCAAGACATTAGAGATACTACCTGCACCGTTGAGCATTTTCCCTTCTACCAGAAAGTTCTTCTAAATGAAAAAAGTTGCCCCATCTATTCATCCATGGTCAATTCCAGTGTTTTATCTACATGCGTTACCAAAACCCATCTTTTTCCCAAATTTGTGCATTGGTTAGTGTCTACATTGTATCCCGGCAAATGTTTTGTGATGAATTGTTTAGGGGAAAATGTTCTTCAAGTCACAACTCAGTTAGTACGTCAAGCCCTTTGTTATCCTGAGTCTGAATCTTATGTCTAGTTCACTGACGAATCATTGGCAACATTTTATGATAATCTCGTAGGACAGGAGTTTACACAGGTTATCTTATTTTTGAAGCCGGACACAAAACGTTTTTCTGCAGATGATAAAGAGTTCCCATTGGATATTTTCAATGTAGAAGTCAAGCCAGTACTACAATCTCTGTCAAAGATACTTGGAAAGGAGGATGCTGCTCAAATTGACAGGTCAGTGTTGGGGTTCTTTTCCTTGATGATGAAGCCTAAAGTGGTGTTGGATATTCCCTTCTACTGGAAATAGAACGTTAACACTCAGCTTATGAGCCTGTCCCTTACCAGGTCTTTCAGGTTTCCTTCACTGATCATTTATTTATTCTTGTATCAAAATGTAGAATAATTTTTACATTTGGGGCTAAATATTATGGATGCAAATAAGAAAAGTCAATCCGTATTATTTTGGACAGATATAATAAGAAATGAACCAGATGAGGGAGGGTTGTTTGATTTTGATTCTTATTTCATGCCAATTGGCTATAAGGTTTTGAATTGAGTTCCTCCTCCATGTTTTCTGCCAAAATCCTAGGAGTTTCTTCAGTTAAGTGCTAATTGTATTTTTGGGGATTGGTTTGTGTATGATGATCAGTCAGAAATTAGATTATATGGAGCTGGGATTGAACCTTACAGATTACCAATTTTTGTCCCCATGAGATTGTTTGCCTTGGAGTTTATTATAAAGAGTCTGAATGTAGATCAAGTATTTTTTTTCCAATGAATAAGGGTCATTTATTTAAGTTGCCTATGTTTGTGGGACCATTCATAGCGAGCATGAGGCAAGCGGCAATGAATCTAACAAGATGTTAGAAAACATGCACTTGTTACTAGGTAAAAAATGGGCCTATGATCCTCACAAGGTAATCTCTAATAGAAGGGTTGAAAATGGTTATTCTGCTTTTGTTCACGACAATAGGCCTGAAGTAGAGAAGTTGTCTTACAAAGGTTTTGCAGACTCTGATAGTTCCAACATTCAGTCTCCATTCATTTATGAAAAATTAAGCAAAATAAGCAAAGAGAAAGTTGTTGATTCTGAAGATGAAGAACAAAGAGCTGAGAAGAGAGCTAGATTGACTGAAGAAATACCATGCACCTAGCTTGGTTTCATTCTTCAATTAGGAGATGCTTAGAATGCACCAGCTTCACCGTCAAGACATGGAGATGTTCATGATCAAGTTCCTTTGATCAAGCAAGTTTTTTCTGAAATTACAGAAAATAATCAGAAGATTAAAGCTAGTATGGAGGCTCAAGCTGAGTATCGGGTTACTCCTTACCAAACCAGATTGTTGACTGCTATGGAATTAGAAAGGGACTAGTTTCAGATTGCTTTCTCTCACCCATCTGAAATGGCAGTAGGGTCATCCAACAATTTTAAAACTGCTAATTTAACTGTTGATGTTAAGAATATCCCTTTACTTGACAAAGTTAATTTGCATATGCAGAAAGGCCAATTGATTGTTGATGACCTAACTAAAACTAGTGTAGCTGCTCATAAGGCATAAAATATGTTAGGAAAATTGATCAAACAGTTAAAATTGGAGAAGGCTAATTCCAGGGCTCTTTCAACTCGTAATGAAGAGTTGAAGAAGATAATTGTAAAAATTGGAGTGGATCCTAATGATAAATCAGTTGTACAAAAGTTACTATGAAGTGCAGAGTCAGAAATCAATGTGTTGAAGAAGAAATTAAAGTTACCTACTGGAGAACATCCCATGGAAGTGGAGGTAGCAGAGGTAGAAAATGAAAAAGAGAGTCTTTTACAGCAGCTGTTGCAGAAAGAGGAGGAGATTTATAAGCTAAAGGAGTTTGCAATTAACTTGCAAAGTCAAATTGAATCTCATTCTTGCACCATATTCATGTCATCTAGAATTGATGATCCAACAAAAAGATTGTCCCAGGTGAGCATAGAGTTAAAAATGGCAGAGATCTATCTTAAGAAGACTCATAGAGATATTGACACAGTGATGAAGATAATGCAGGCCAAAGAAGGAGAAGTCAATAAGTATAAGTCACATTGTCATACAACTTATGATGAAATCAAGAGTCTTAAAGAAAATATGAAAGGAAATATAACTTTGATTCAAGCGAAGGATATTGTGTGGAATTAAATCATTGAAGTCATGAAAAAAACTTGGGAGTCCTTGATAATAGTGTCAGAGGAAAAGAGCATAGTCAAAGATATGCAGGAACTTGTTGTGGCTGACAAACAAAATACTCTAAATAGAGCTTTATGGGCAAAGAAATTCATTGATTTTATCAATTCCAAGACAGATCAGGAGTTGGAGGAAAATTAAATCAAGATAAGACATTATGTGTCCTAGAGATAACTAAATTGATTGTGAAAAATTCTTGCAAGAAGTCGACAGAGAAAAAATTGACAGAAATTAAACAAGCTGTAAACAGATTTGATAAAAGGACCAGGGCAGGGCTTCCATCATGCTGGGTCCTGAGAGGCAGTCTTCTATCATGGGATTCATATGAGCCACTGTTAGTGATAAAAAAGAGTAATATTGATAATACCCACGAGAAAACTGAAATCTTGAAATGAGATACAGTTGTTAATTTCTTACAGAGGCATTTTCAGTTATTATGGATGGTAAGTACTTTGTTTACAGAAAGGCCTACTTTCAACAGGATCACAGCCTTTAGATTAGAATATCACAAGTTGGTCAATTATCCCAAAGCCAACATTGAAATCTGGAAGAAGTGCAGAGCATGGATTAATGATTCGCCGAATGACACCTCAGCATATCAGAAGGACACATCAACGAATCAGGAGAACACAGTGACAACTAATCAAATCCAGATTCAACAAATAGATTGATGCTTTAGTTTTATTTATCTTTTTGTTAAAATATCCATGTTGTAATGAAGTTTTAAATTATGATGTAATAGGTAGTTTACATAGTTTTAGGAAGTTTTAGTAGTTACAAGTAGTTCCAGTAGTTACAAACTGCTTTTTTATGCATTTAAGCAAATGAGAAAGAAAGAGGAGGGTTTCGAGTTTTGGATCTCTCGCTGAATGCAAATTTTTTATTTAATTTTCTTAGAAATTAATGAAATAAGATCAAGTTTCTTGCATCTGTTGATGTTGATTTGTTTTTCCAGTTTCATTCTATGTTTATTCTTCTTTGAATGAAGTGAAGTAATGTAGCCGCGAGTCTCTTTATTACAGCTATAAGTAAGAGTTAAATAACCTTAATTTTCGCTCCTTCACTCCAACTATTATTTCTACATAAAATTCTTCTGGAATTTAAAATGATAGATTCTGTTCTTCAACATATCATTTTGAGTTTCTCTTCCAGTTCTTCCTTTCACTCAAATATCAACAATTAATGGCATTGTGAAGTCTTTCATTATATCAGATTATTGAGGTTATTAAAGAATTAATTTCCAAAGGTATTAAATAGAGACAACCTAATATCATAATTTTGTGACATACGTTTATAAAATGTCTTAAGCATTGATTCCTTACCACAACCAAGGGATTGTCTCTTGAGGTACAACATTTTCTGGCGCCGTTGCCGGGGATGGAGAAGCAAAGTTCATTTTCCCTAGGCTTTCGTTCTATTTCCTTTGGTTGTTCAGTGAGGAGTAAATATTTGGCTGTGTCTGTTATTTTCATAATTCTGGCTTTCAAAAGGCCTCACACGAGGTTAAATACCTCGCAGCAGAAAGTTCTTACTTTTTAAAATCCAGAAAAATTGGTTTCTAAAAAGGCTAAAAAACGAAAAGCCCCTTCAACACCTGATCCTACATTGTCTGCTCCTAGCAGAAGTTCTCATAACCCTTTGTTTGAATATATCTCCAAGGAACTCCCTTTATTGGAACAAGATTCACCTTTCACACCCATTCATTTTCAAGAACCTAAGTTAGAAGATAATTCTTTCAAGTTTGTTTCTTTTACCTTCACACAAGCTCAACAAAATATAGTTGTTGGTTCCTTTACCGTTTTTCATCAACCCACTCCCATATCAGTCTTTTCACCACCTTCATTCACTTTCACAGCAGGTTCACCAAGCTCATCCACCCAAGGAGCTGCTAATCAAGGTGTAAATATGGCAACACCGACCTTCTTGATGAATAGATATGCATCACTGAATATTCCACAACCAATGAATGCCATGCCTCAAGTTCATACCTTAAATTACTTCCTCATTTCACTGGAGAAGATGAAGTAACTGCAGAACAACATTTACCTTTGTTTTGCACTTTTGATGAAAATTTAAATGTAGAACACCTTGATGTTGTAATGAGACTATTTGTGCAGTCTCTAAATGGAGAGGCTAGAAAATGGTTCAAAGGTTTACCAAATGGTTCAATTAATAACTGGGAAGAGTTAGAAAATTTATTCACTCAGTGATGGGGAGAAAACATATATCATGTTTATTCATTGACAGAGTTTAATACAATTAAAATAAAAACTAATGAAAACATTTCTGAGTTTGTTAAGAGATTCAACAAATTGTACAATAGTTTACCTGTAGAGATGAAGCCCCCTCATGTTGGAGCAAGGGTAGTTTTTGCTGGAGCTTTTGAAGCTGATTTCGTTTTTACACTAAGAGAGAGGAGATCCCCTACTCTTGAACAAATACATACGGATGCTTTGGAAATTGAAGATAATATGACTGCAGCTAGAAAAATACAAGAAAATCAGTTAGTTCAAGAGAAGGGAAAAGAAAAAGAAGAATCACCACAGGATCAAAGAATCGATGATATGAAAAAGGTGATTAAAAATTTGTAAAACAAGCTAGTGAAGATGGAGTTGGAAAGTAAAAACTCCCAAAGACCGGTACAACAAAACAGAGGAGGATTTAATCCTCAATTCAAAAAATGACCCCTCCAAATTTTGCAGAGGGAAAGAAGAGATCAAGACCAAGTTTAAGCACCACTATATATAGAAGCAACACCTGAAAAATCAACAGAAGATGACCAAAAATAAGCTGAAGGTAAAATATCTACTATGTATACGAAGAGGAATATTGTGAGGGAGAATATGCTGAAGCTGAAGTGTATTTTGATCAAGATGAGTTGGATGAATATTGTAGGAAATTTACAGATTTAATGCAAGATGAGTTGCATAAGAAGTATTGTTTAAGAGGAATATTGTGAGGGAGAATATGCTGAAGCTGAAGTGCATTTTGATCAAGATGAGATGGATGAATATTGTAGGAAATTTACAGATTTAATGCAAGATGAGTTGCATAAGAAGTATGATTTAAGATCTAGAAAGAGATCTAGGGTGCAGGATGATGAAGGTGAACAACAAGATTCTATTCCTTCTCTAATGGCGACTCCACAACAAAAGAACTCAGTAAAACAAGCAGATAAAGGGAAGCAACCTGTGAATTCAGGAGATAGAATAGAAGTGCATCAGGCTGAATCTTCCCAAAACAAGCCTGCTAATACTAATATTTTGGAGAAGGTCATTCCTGTGCCCAAACAAAATTCAAATCCTAGAAGGAATGAAGAAGAACCAAAGAAGAATTTCAAGCAAATTCAAGTTTTCATTTTATCAGAGGAGTTGGAGAAGGTCAAGATTCAGGTGCCTCTCCTTGAATTAGCTAAGACACCAAGTTACAAAAAATACATTTTAGAATTCATTATTCTCTCACAGATTGAAGATATAGGTGATACTGTGAACCCGCAAGAAGAAAAACTAGTAGTCACTTTTGGTCCTCACGTAGAAGAAGTAGATTCTTCTTTTCCTTCGTTTTACATCTCATTGCTTCTTCATGATTTTAATCTCCATAATTTCATGTTGGACTCAGGTGCTTCTCACAATCTTATGCCATGGTCTGTTATGAAAGAGTTGAATTTACAAATTACTAAACCATACTGGGACATGTACTCATTTGATTCTAAGAGGGTGAAATGTGTTGGGATAATCAAAGACTGGTAGTATCTTTGGCATGGATTTCAACAAAAAGTATTATGATGGATGTAGTGGTTGTTGACATTCCAGCCAGATTTGGAATTCTTTTGTCAAGATCTTGGGGAGAAAATTTGGGAGGAGTTTTAAAACTAGACTTCACTTATGCTATCATTCTTGTTTTCAATGGGGAAGAAAGGAGATTGTACAGAGAAACAAGATTAGTGAAAACTACCACAAAGAAACATGCAGGTAATTCCCCCATTTATATTCAGGAAAAAGAAGATCTTTCTTGTTTTATGATGCATGAAGATGCATAATTTGCTGAAGACACAAAGAAGCAACTCTCTTCAACAATTTTACATAATGAGATGTATTCAAAATATATTTGGAAATGCTATTTTGATGGTGCCTACTCAAAGGATGGCACAGGAGCTGGATTCTTATTAGTATCTCCAGAAGGTAATATTATGCCTTTTTCTTTTAAGCTAGAATTTGATTCAATGAATAATGTAGCTGGGTATGAGGCTTTGATATTAAGTCTTCAAACTGCTAAAAAAATGGGAATTCAATGTATTTCCGTTTTTGGTGATTCCGAATTAACTATAAGGCAGATTAAAAATCATTGTCAAACAAAACATCCGAGGTTAAGACCATATAGAAATGAAGTTTGGGATTTGGTTGAGAATGATTTTGAAGCCTTCAATATTCAATTTATTCAGAGGGAGGAGAACAGGTTGGCAGATTCGTTAGCAGTTGTAGCTAGCACCTTCAAACCACCTATGAATCCAAGATTGAGGTATTAGATTGAAATTAGACACAGACCCTCTATTCCTGACAATGTGAAACATTGGAAGGTGTTTGAATATGATGAGAAGATAAATCATTTCCTAACAATGATTGAAAATTTTGAAGATGCTGAGATAGATCAAGAAGAAGAACAGACATAGCATAAAGGAGAGATAAGAAATATTAAGCAGTCAATAGGTGAACAGAAAATGACCCAATTGAAAGATAATTTACTTCCTAAAGGATTAGTTCCCCTTGAAAGATTATTTTATTCTAAAGATGTTGCTGTTAATTCAAAGAAAATACATCAAGAGGGAGAGACAGAGGACTGTAATTTGGGAACTCAACAAGAGCCAAATATGGTGAAACTATTCAAAGGTGTTCCTAAAAATGATAAAGAAAGGTACATTGATCTCTTTAAGAAGTATATGGATGTGTTTTCTTGGTCATATGAGGACTTGAAAACATATGATAAAAGCATAATTCAACATAAGATTCCATTGAAAGAAGGAATCAAAACACACATACAAAAGCTCAGACAGATTAATCCGTTGTTGCTAGCTCCAATTGAAAAAGAAGTGAATAAATTGTTGTAGGTAAAAATCACAGTCCCTCTCAGATATTCAGATTGGGTTTCTAATCTGGTTCCTGTGAGGAAGAAGAATGGAGAGATAAGGTTGTGTGTAGACTTCCGGAATTTAAACAGAGCCTCTCTAAAAGATAATTATCCTTTGACTAAAATGGATTATATCTTACAGAAGGTGACAAGAGCTTACAAGATGTCTGTGGTTGATGGATTCTCTGGGTATAATTAGGTGGAAGTTGAAAAATAAGATAAGAAGAAGACAACTTTCACAACCACTTGGGGCACCTTCATGTATGCAAGGATTCCATTTGGTCTTATGAATGCAGCTGCAACATTTCAGAGGGCCATGGACATAGCGTTTATTGGTGACAAATATGTGGTTATATATCTGGATGATGTAACTGTTTTCTCAGGGTCAGATGATGAACACTTGGAGCATTTACAAAAGACCTTTCAAAATTGAAGAAAGTTTGGTCTGTCACTTAATCCCAAGAAATATTTATTTGCCTTAGAAGAAGCTAAATTATTGGGTCACATAGTTTCAAAACAAGGAGTAAAGATCGATCCAGCAAGGGTGGAAACCATTCAAACAATTCCTTTACCTAGAAGCAAGAAATATATCTAGAGATTCTTGGGAAAAATAAAATTTCTGAGGAGTTTTGTGCCAAATTATGTTGAGATTGTGAGAAATATAACATACATGCTGAAGAAAAATGTAGCAGTGAGATGGGATAAGGAATCAAGAGAAGCATTTTCTAGAATAAAGGAGGCACTATAGGAATCTGCAATGTTTATTAGTCTAGATTATTGAAAAGCCTTTCAGGTATTTTCATTTGCATCCCCCGCTACTATTGCTGTGGAAAAACGAGGATAGTAAGGAGCAGCCAGTGGCATTTTTCAGAAAAGTTCTCAGAGATGCTGAGCTCAAATAAAAAATTCTAGAGAAACAAGTGTATGCTTTGGTCAAAGCACTGAAAGCCTTCAGGACTTATGTGTTACAGTACCAAATAACTGCTTATGTCCCTAATTCTTCTGTAAAAGATGTGCTTGTTCAAATTGATGTTGAAGGAAAAAGAGGGAAATGGATAGCGAAAATCCAAGGGAATGATTTGGACATTAAACCCATCAAGTTGGTCAAGGGACATGGTTTAGAAAATTTGTTGACATAAACAAATTTTCAAGCCTTGGGAATTAATCTGTTGTCACCAGTGGATGGAGCTGTCAGTGAAGAAGGTTAGAGCAAGTCCAAAACATGTATTCAATACAAATTTTTGTGCTCAGATTGGTATAAAGATATTGTGCATTACTTGTGTTTCTTTTCTTGTCCAGCTTCACTAAATAGAAAAAAATACATAGCTCTCAAGCTCAAATCTCAGCCATATGTTATAGTAGAAGCCAAGTTATATTGGAAAGATCCTGCTGGTATTTTTCTATTATGTTTAACTGAAGGCGAATCAATTGAAGTCATAAAGGACTATAATGAAAGTCTGTGTGGAGGTCATTATAGCTGGAAGGTCACTGCTCATAATATTCTCAAGTCAGGTTTCTATTGGCCCACACTGTTTTCATATGTATATAGACTGGTCAGAAATTTTCAGAAATGTCAGTTGTTTGTTGAAATAAAATACTTTCTCCATTACCTCTCATCCCGGTATTCATCGAAGAACCTTTCAGGCAATGGGGATTGGATTTATTGTGGAAATAAATCCACCATCAAGTGGATAGTTCAAGTGGATTCTAACTGTCACTAATTACTTCACAAAGTGGGTTGAAGCAATACCCGCCAAAAAAACAAATGACCAAGTAGTGATGAAGTTCCTGGAGGAGAACAGTTTCAATAGATTTGGGTGTCGAGTCAAGATTGTAATTGATAATGCTCAAGTATTCAACTATGCTCGATTCATCAATTTCTGTCAAACATATAATGTTATTTTATCACATTCCACAACATATCATCCCCAAGGGAATGGATTGGAAGAATCTTCAAACAAGACATTGGTCAGAATCTTGAAGAATATAATCAACAAAAATCATAAGGATTGGGATTCGAAGTTGAAGTTTTCCCTTTGGGAAGTTCAAGTAACTAACAGAAGGTCTACTGGTAAGTCTCCCTATGAATTGGTTTATGGAACTCAAGCACTATTTCCTACTCAGTGGGACAAACTCGTGATTTCTTTCCTTCAAGAAGCTCAGGAGGAACCTAATGCTCTGGTGAGAAGATTGAACAAAGTAATTGAGTCAAGTGAAAATAGAAACAAATTCAGGGATAGCTTGATTTCTTATCAGGAAAAGATGAAGCCTATATTTGACAGAAAATTAAAAGACATTCTCTTCCAAGCAGGAGATTTGGTATTAATATGGGACACCAGAAGAGAAGAAAAGGGGATGCATGGTAAGTTTGATCCTCTCTGGTATGGTCCATACAAAATTACTGCGGTAAGATCAAATAACACATTCATTTTGGAATATCTAGATGGAGAATCAGTACAGCTGCCTGTGAATGGGCAATATATGAAACATTATTTACAACATTAAAGTTCAACATTTCACCATTATACATACCCGACTGTTTATTGTTCATATATCACCAAACATTATTTGACTCCATGCCCAAAGTGAAGGAACTAATCTGCGGTTCTCAGTGTTTCATGGAAAAAAACACTATCCCTAGGTGGAGCCATATGTTGTCGCTCATTTGAATTTTCTTTATTTTATTTAAAAAAAAACAAAAAAGCATATATTTAGAAAATGTGACAAAATGTAATCTTTCATATGCCGGAAAATCATTTCATTTTTGTATGTCAACCAATTAATATGTTCTTCGAAAGCATGTGAAGGTGGGAAAGTCTATTGAATTAACACCCGTGCTAATCATCGAGCGAGATTAAAAGAAATTCGAATTAACGAAGATCAGAAGAAACCCACGGGCACAAACAGCCTGCAGGTTAGCAGATGTGGTGCCTCCACAGTTGACTCTGCTGACCGCCTGTTGACCGAGGTCAACGGTTCACAACCACTGCGGGGGAAAAACCCCGATGGATGCTCCGTACCCCAGAGCACCCCCGTAGTGACGTATGCATCTAGCTGGGAGAAAGCTCATATGTCGCGTTACTTGTCCGATCAAGAATTAAATTGGAATTAATGTTTGAAACTTCACGCCATGTATATAAGCTATTGAGGTTTTCCTTTTCATTATTTATTTTCATTCCCAGTTGTCCAAGAAGTCATCCTAGTCACTGCAATTTCTTACCTCTGGATTTAATTGTCTGCCACCCTGAACTATTTCATGGCTAAGCAATCTTCTTTGTCTGGCTCTTCTAGCCATATTCCCCTCATGGACATTGAGCAAGACATTAGAGATATTACCTGTACCGTTGAGCATATTCCCTTCTACCAACGAGTTCTTTTGAATGAGAAAATTTTCCTCATCTATTCAGTAATGGTCAATTTTGGTGTTTTTTTTTTTTTTGCATGCATTCGCAAAACCCACCTTTTTCCTGAATTTGTGCATTGGTTAGTGTCTGCATTGTATCTCGGAAAATGTTTTGTGATGAATTTTTTAGGGGAAAATGTTTGTTGTGGTGGATTAGTCACATAGGTGTACGAAATCACACCAATTTAAAGAGTGTGGTATACTCTTTAAACTATTGGTAACAAGCAGAAAGTGGTGGAGCTCAAAAGCACACAATTCAGTGGAAAAAGTATGCAAAAGTATGCTCAGGTTAAACTAAAACTAAAACCAAAATATACAGAAGCTATTAAAGAGAGTCAAAACAATAATAATGCAAACGATGGCTCAAAGGCCTCTTCTTAAATGTTTGAAATTGAGAAGAAATTTTACCCACTTGCCAAAGGGCACCTAGGCAATGGCTCTAGGTCCCGATGCAAGGATGTTGCCTTCCAAGCTCTGCCTCTAATGAAGTCTACCTCTCTCTCTACCATGGTGGACTAGGATTGTTGGGTGGCCAATGATCGAGTCCTCTTCAGCTTCAGCTCCGGGTCACACACTGCTGGTGTTGCTTGGGCAACTTTGGCCAACATAACAATGTGATCACCATTTCTTCATCTCTTGGTGGCTTTATATAGGGGATTTCAAATCCTCCTTCCCTCCCTTGGTACATGATGGATGGTGACCCAAGGGAGAGGTATGATTCCATTGTGTGCTCCACATATTCCTTTGTGTGCTCACATAATGTCTAAGGAGGCGTTGGTTGCTGTCCTTAGGGGGCTTCATATAAGGAGTAACTGTCCTTTGCCTTGTGTGGTCCCGGAAAGTGATATTTTTCCATTTCTAGGAATGCGCGCTTATCGGGAAAAAATGCGCGCAGAAGGTGCTCTTGTTGAAGGATTAAGTGTGCAATTCAGCATTTAAGACTAGTTCAAATATGATTTTCTCAAAACCTTAGAGATTTTAAATACTTTCATGATTCCATAATGTGTTCCTGCCCTGTAAATCCTTAGGTTTGACATTAATTAATGCCATTTTCTACTGTACGATTTTCAGGTGTTAACAGTTGCCCCCTAATGTGTGAGGTCTAGGAAGAACTGTATAGCCGAAATACATTATAGTTTCTTTTCTATATCGTGCATAGAGAGAGAGAGAGGCCTGTGTGAATCTTGGAATTGACAACACCTTGCACCATTTTCGAGATGACCATGTCCTAAGGGACCCCTGCAAGCAAATAAAATATACAACATATATACAAAATTTCAATGAGGCAGGCATGTCCCATGCTCGTGATGCTATGGCTAGTTAAACAAAATTGACAGATACATGTGATGTCCATGTCACTACTATGGTAGTGATGCTGGCAGTTGTTGACAATGATTACTGACGCCCTCAGGGGAATTTTTTCTTTGACGATAGGTGGAATGTGGTACCTATTTGCGTAAACTTGGTATGGTATCTAGATGCGCAATGTACACATATATACTAGCTGGGACCTTCCCGTGTAAGCATTGTTGACAGAGACGCTTATGGAGGCACGGGTCTTCGATGGATCTGATCAAAGTGTAATGGTTGTAAGGTATGATACCATCGTGAAATGAAAGATTTTGTTGTAGTCGAATGTCAGGAGGATCGATGACATCTATGGACAATGATGTTTCCCACAGTGCCACCCGAGGATGCCCCTTTGCATGGGGAGGAATGATCCAAGGTACCGCTTCCTTTTTGGAAAAGAGGTGTCGAGGTCGACAAAAATGAAGCCTTAACCGAACCATGGGTCACCGACATGAGGGGTCGAGGACCTAGATGTGATGGGTTTAACATAGGCATGTTGGTGAGAGGTGGCTGAAAACGGATGATGGGGATTCAGTGGCCCAAGGTCGGAGTATACTTTAGGAGCTTGGCGACAGTCATAGTTATTTCTGAAGGGAAAAATCCCTGAAGTCGGTAGGACTTCCAGGGCGGGTGTGAATCGGCTATGAATGTCATGATGGTGCATGCATGGGGGTGAAATACTCCGACCAAAGGGAATGAGGGACTGCTACCACGGGGGAAAAAATGAAATATGAGGGCGAAGAGGCGAAGGGCGTCGTTTGCGGTCTTTATACACTTACCAAAAGAATAAAATAACACTACAAGGAAAAGACCCTCTAGCGGATGTTTTTGAGGAACCCCACTGAAAAATACCCCATACATATGTTTCTAGCGGAGGTTACTAGAGGAGGTTGGCAGGCAAAGGGTTTTGCGCATGGTTTCCTCTCGGTGCGCTTATAATTACATGTCGCCCTAGTGCACTTGAACCACGAAAGCACCAGTGCGGACCAAAACATCGTCACACCGGACACCGTGCACTCCGTACACACCCTCCCGGTGCGTCTTATTATTCTATAGCACCGGTGGGTCACAGATATTCCGCGCCGGTGCATTATAAAACATAACGCCAAAACCGAGACAACCTGGTGCAGTAGAAAGAAACCGCATCAGTCCATCATAATACATCACACTAAAACACAAACCGACCAGTTCATTTGTAAGAAACAAAAGTGGTGCGCCTATAAACAACGTGCATCGGTAAAGGGTTATATTAAAAAAAAATTACGGCAAAATAACTTGGATTTTTCAGTTTTCCAGTGCTTCTGAGCTCTCAATTACCGGTGCGTGCCCTACCATAAAACACACCGGTGCGCACGAGACATTGGCACGTCGGACAACTTGCGCGACATACACACACATCTGGGGCCTCCTATTTCTGTAACGCACCAGTGCTTCACCGCTCTTCTGCGCTGGTGCATCATAAAATAACGCGTCAAAATAGAAATGTGACGGTGCGTTCTTATAAAAGAGCACCGGTGCGTCTATAAAACACGTGCACCGGTAAAGGGTTATATTAGAAAATTATGGCAAAATAACCCGGATTTTTCAGTTTTCCAGTGTTTCTGAGCTCTCAATTACCGGTGCGTGACCTCCCATAGAACACACCGGTGCACACGAGACATTGGAACACTAGACAACTTGCGCGACATACACACACATCCGGGGCCTCCTATTACTGTAACGCACCAATGCTTCACCACTCTTTCGCGCCAGTGTGTCATAAAACACCGCACCAAAACAGAAACACGCCGGTGCGTCGATAAATCGCACACACTGGAATAACGTTACATAAAAAATATTTTAAGGCCAAAAAACTGGTGCTTTACGACTATTCGGCACCGGTGCTTTACGGATTTTCTGCCCTGGTGCCTCATCAAAATTACACGCCAAAACTGAAACATCCCGGTGCGGTGTTAGGGAATTGCCCTGGTGCATTATAAACAACGCGCCAAATTTGACATAGCCCGGTGCGGTTGAAGGTAAGCGTATCGATGTGCCTATAAAACCCCACGCACCAGAATAGGGTTAAATAAAAAAAATTACGGCCAAAAAACTTCATTTTTCACTTTCCTCAGTGCTCCAGAGCTCTCAAGCACCGGTGCCATTTCCCTTTGTCTGAGCTGCCCTGACATCGGTGCTCTCATTGCACCCATTGCGAGCACTGCTGCTCTGCATTGGCCACCAATCTCCAGCTTGCATTTTGAAAAATGGTGGGCAAATTTTCTTTTGCAAAGTTTACAACCAATATGCCTCCTCGATGGTGAAATGTACAGGCATTTTTCTAGTTTTTCCATAATGAAGCCTTTTAGCAGATTAGAATTTGAAATAACCTTAAAAATAACCATTAAAAAAATAAAAAATTTGTCGCACCGGATCTGTTCGGCTCGCATCGGATAACGGTGCTGCCTGTAAAATTTACAGGCCGTACTGCCATCGGTGCTAATGATAGCCGCACTGTTTCTGGGGTGGTACCCAAAGGTGCCCCAAATAACTTTAAAATAAAAAAAATAAAATAAACGACGGTGCGCTCATTTATCCAGGTGCACCGTTGACCACAAAAATCACAGTGCGGTGCGTTGACGGAATTTTCCGCCCCGGTGTATGTCAGCGCAACACATTCTGGATTCCAAGAGGGTCAACGGTGCGGTCGAGTAAAAGACTGCATCGACAGCTATGTAATTGTCATGAATTCGGTGCGCTGACAAGACTATACATGCTGGGGCGTATATTTCAGTCAGTGCACCGCTATTCTGAACTTTGATAAAGTTGACGGTGCTTGAAAAATAGACAGCTGCACTAAGACCGGTGCGTTGTATTTCATTAGGGGCACCGGGATCGGTGCTATATATTCTTAAGATGCACCGTGACTAGTGCATGACTGTTTTTATGGCGCACAAACTTATCTGATTTTTTTTTTTCAAAAAAAAATGTATATGTATATTCCTAAATACATGTCTGTTTTAATAATTTTTTTTTTATTTAATATGGAAATGGTTCAGAGAGAAGAGGAGGAACAGAAGCAACAACAGGCTGAACAGTATGACATTATTCGCCAATGGGAGGCTCAAGAGAGGGAGAGAGATGCATACCCTCGCCCTATTACTGCAGATAGCCAGGAGATCCTTAGGCAGGTAGGCCTCCTCAAGTTCTATGAGGAGGCTAATTCCCTAAAGGCGCAAAATGTGTTTTGAGATATCTTATCCGTAGGTGGAATTCCCACTGACAGGCTTTCCAGGTTGGTCCTGACCAGTGGTACGCACCCATTGAGGAGGATATTTATTTTATTACAAGACTATCGAGGAGAGGGGTGTATTTTTCCTCATTCCCAGACATTGCATCTGGTTGTGCAACAGGGAGTCAGTTAGTTTACTCCCAGAGATACATTGGAGCACATGTACTGTCTCCTTCATAGTTTTAGGTACCTGGAGGTCAGTTAAGTATAGGTGCTTTTGGTAGACAGGACGTGCAGTGCCTCTCCCTTATCATTTCGACCATTTCACACAACACTAGTGACATGCAACGCATTAGTTGCTCACTTTTATATTATGTTTATTCTTTAGTACAATAGCCACAACTTGCTAGGTGGTCTGCCATTTTTTTGCTGCAGTTTTGTATGACCTTAGATAAATGTCATGCTCATGCAAAAGGGAGGGTCAACTTCCCTTTTGCTTCAGAGTTGTTTTGTTTATTTTTTGAGAGGTTTCCAAGATGAGACCTAGTTTTGTTCGACAGCCTCGTAGGCCGATGTTTGAGGCCCGGATGCACATGTGGGGGAAGATTATGCCCAGGGGGAGACACATTGTTTCCAGCCAGGATATCACATGATTCACTGGACTTAATAGCCAGTGTTGACGGGCTGCATCCCTTCATTTTGGTCCCATGTCCTTATGCTGGCTTAGATTGGCGAGGGTGTCCCAACATCCTCTTCACAGCTGATGAGCCGCCAGATGATAGAGGTAATATTACTGTTTTATTTATATTTATTCTAACATGTTCTTAATTAAATTGTTTTTATTAAATTGTGTAATGAAATTTTCTAATTATTGTTGTTTACTTGTATATATTTTGCAGACATTGGCTCTTTTGATGGCGAGGAGATGCCAAGTCCACCACATGATCCAGGTGTGGATCCTGATGATGACGATCAGGATATGGCTGATGTCGAGCATGATCATGATGAGGATGAGGCCGATGCAGCAGAGAGACATGCTCCTGCTCATCATGGTGCACCGGTGCCGCCTTTTGCTAGGCGTGGTCGACCTGAGACCAGATATAGGATGGAGTTGGCCAACCAACTCTATGCATTGATTATTGATGCGGGCATCAGGCCCGCTCATTACATAGACATACAAGCCGACGATAGGCTATTACAGATGTGGAGAGGCATGTCGCGTGACATGTACGACTTGATGCGGCATGTCGTAGGAGCTATGACAGCAGTTACGTGACTCAGGAGGAATGTTCGTAGCTATAGGCATAGTCGATCCATGGCACGTGATGGAAATGAGTTCATGAGCAGTGGTTCACATGCATCTCATGATCATTCACCTTGCGGCGTGCCTGATGAGCATGACGCTCCATTGGCAGCATATAATAGTCATCATGGAGATGAGGCTGGACAATCGACCATGTCCAGTCAACAGCTTGCAGGTACATCCATCATTACTATTCATGATGATCATGAGCAGGTTGGACCATGGATCATTGAGGCTGCACTATTCACGGAGCATGCCTCCACTACTACTGCTCATATTGATGTTGTACTACCACCAGCGGATGCATCCATCAGTACTAGTGATCATGCTCAACCATCGACTGTCGAGGCTGCACCCAGCTTTAATGAGCAGGCATCTGCTTGTAGTACTGCTATTGATGTTGTTATATTACCACCAATGCTTGATCCATGAAATTTATATTACAGTTGTATATTTTTAACATTATTCAGTTATATATATATATATATATATATATATATATATATATATATATATATATATATATGGTCCATGTATTTTATGTTCATGTTGCAGTTGTACTTAATTTTCATGTTGGTGATCATCATGATGTGGCGCATATTGTTAGGTCATGTTAGATATGTTTATTTAATGTTTAGCTTGCAGATAGATGTGTATATGTGACAACATGAGTTATTTGACATATTGAGATGTATATTTGATGTTTGTGTTGTGATGATCTTAATATATAATGTTAATTTGATGTTTGAATGTGTTTATTAGTCGAATATGATGTTTGTACGATGGTTATCATGATCGGGATGATGTTTTTTTCACAAAGAAAAAATTCGTAACTTTTCATTAAGATAGGTTACATGTTACATCTGCTGGTAGTATGTACTACTATTCAGTCCAAAGACTATTACAATTCTGTCACTTTGCCTTCATGAAGGCAGTAATTAGTCCCAAAAATATAAATATCAATCAGTATGATGCCAAAGTTCACCTAGTAAGTTCGGTGCGTAACTTACTAGCAAAAAGAAACAAAATAAATATATATAAAGTGAATACATGCCGAAAAATAATATCAAGGGAGATAGTTACAAAATTCTCCGAAACATCTGTGCATCTAGATAGCCAAACCTGTAGGTGCCTCCTCTATAAAAGGCCGATGAAAATATCTGTATACCTGTCCACCAGTATGTTCAGTTATATGCCAGGTGCCCCAAATTAGCTCCGAAGCTTCTTTGGAAAATTGGTCAACCACTTTGTTCCGAGACCTGAAAATATGTGTCACTAAGATGGAGTCAAAAAGGGCTCTGAGATGATGAACCTCTTTCAGCAGTGCAAACAGTGTGTGCGAGTGACAATGAGCTAGATTATTGAACCAATTGATCACAAGTTGCGAGTCACCAAAGATCTAGATGGAGTTGTAGTTAATATCCAGAGCAAATGTAAGAAGAAGTCTAAGGCTTTGCAATTCGGCATAGTTGTTTGTACCGGGTCCCAAACCCATTCTGATTTTGTAATGGTGATGTTCATTTAAATATAGTATAGCGCCTCCCCCACACCCCTGTGCGTTGGACGCACCATCGAAATAGGCCCATGCACGGTTATGATCAATTGTTTCAGGTGTCTCATGTGAAGGTTTACTGTGAATGCGGTCCACGGGCAGGAGTTGAAAAGTTGCAATAGAGGCAGCGCATATTCGGTCATAGTCTATAGGTGAGTCATTGAAAATATATTTATTGCGGCTGATCCAAATCTCCCATGCCACAATCAGTGGGAGATTGCGCATTCTTGGGCTGTATACATAATGCTGCCACCAATTAGTCCAGGCTTCAATTAATGTTCCGCCCTGCCAAATATATCTACTGCCTAGACCAGTGATGACCTGCATCCAAATTCCTTTGATGGTGTTGCACTGTAGGAATAAGTGGGTTGTCTCCTCACAGTTTGCAAGACAGTAGCAGCATTGTGATGCCCCTTGATAAGCCCGCCTGTGGAGGAATTCCATGGTGGGTATGCAATGATTAAGGATGCGCCAGAAAAGGGTTCTGTGCTTGTGCAGGGCCTTCAATTTCCAAATATTGCACCACCACCATACTTTTAATGGGGGTTCCTTTGGTAGAATAAGGGCGAGGTATCCAAGTCTGGGAGCATATTGACCATTAGGTGAAACAACCCATATCAATTTTTCCTCCTGTTCAGTGATGCAGATGTTTGTTGCTTTTAGAGCCCAGATGTAATTATGCCAAACCGGATTGCCAGCCTGTGGGATCTCGAGATCATCTGCTTGTAACCAGGCCTGACCTCGCCAAGAGGAATTAGCCATATCCACAATCTGTGCGAGATAGGGAATGTTTCTGTGGGCAAGGTGCTCAATAATGAAATCCTGTAGCTTGTAATAGACACCACTCCCCGACCAAGAATCTATGCCAATGCGGATAGTAGCGCCATTTCCAATTTTCCATGATAAGCCATTCTGTATTATATGTGCCGCTTTAGTGATTGCCTTCCAGATGATTGATGCACCAGGCGTCTGACCGATTCTGACCTGGATCCAATCGAGAGGGTTTCATGCGAGATATATTTAGCAACAATAACCTCTTTCCAGAGGCTCTGTCCAGTGATTAAGTGCCAACACATTTTTGCCGCGAGAGCCCTCGAAAAGAGATGGATATCTTTTAACCCCCAGCCTCCCCATTGCTTGGGAATGTTAATGTGATCCCAAGCTATCCAGGCAAATGTAGAGGCCTTTCCCTGGTTGCGCCAAAGGAATTGTTAGCAAATATTTTTGATTCTGTAAGTGATACCAATATGTATCCAAGCTAGGGTCATCCAATAGACTGGAATGGCTTCAAGCACAGACTTAATGAGGATCAGTCGACCAACCCTGGATAGCCATCTGTTATACCAAACATTTATTCTGCGCTCAATTTTTGCAATGATCCAGTTCCAGTCTTTGATCTTGTAATCGATTGGTTTTATATGATACCCCAGGTATTTGAGTCCATCGTTGATATCAATGCAGATATAGTCAAATAGATTCAATGAAGTGCCTTGTTCCAGTCCCGAGCAGCCAGTCATGATAATAGAGGATTTGGTGCCATTTGGTGCCATACCGGTAGCCCTGCAAAAGCAATTCAGTATCAGATAAAATTGAACAGAGTCTTGTCTAGAACCATTTAGGAATATGAGGACATCGTCCACAAATAAAAGGTGAGTGAGATGTAATATATCATTGATCCAGAGCCCCTGTAGTACTCCCCTATCTTTTGCATTTTTTATGAGGACAGAGAGGCCCTCCATGACTAGGACAAATAATAATGGTGAGAGGGGACAACCCTGACGAAGACCCCGCCCCACATGAAAGAAATCAGATGCAGTGCCATTGATCAATATACTGAAAGTAGCATGACAAATGCATCCCATAATCCAGTTATGAATGTATGAGGAAAGCCCGAGTGGATAAGTATGAGATGTAGGTAACTCCAGTTAACCTGATCAAAAGCCTTTGTAAGATCAATCTTGAGAATGGTGGATTTCTGGCGCAGGGTCTTAATGGAGTGAAGGGCCTCCTGGGCAGTACCAATAGCTTCATGAATTTGCCTATGATTCAGAAATGCAAATTGTTCCTTTTCAATATGAGTGGATAGGAAAGGCTTGATTCGGTTAGCAATTATCTTAGATATGATCTTGTATATGCAATACACAGAGATATGGGCTTGTATTCATTGAAACTGGTCGGTTTGTTCGCTAATTTAATATTAAATGACCATGATCTTTATTAATTAATTTAATATGACCATGATATTTATTAAATATTATGTCGTGATTGTAATTGTAATTTAAATTTTAATTGTATGTAAAATTGTAAAATTGTATTTGTATTTGTACTTATTGTAATTTAAACTGTAATTGTATATAAAATATTTATTAATGTAAAATTTTAATTGTAATTGTAATATTTAATTTATTCTGAAATGATTATAATTGTATATATGAAAAATTGTAAAATTGTAATTGTAATTTTAATTGAATTGTATGTAAAATATTTATAAAATTGTAATTGTAATTGTAAATGTAATTCTATGTAAAATTGTAAATGTAATTGTATGTAAGATTCTAAAATTGTAATTGCATTTGTAATTGTAATTTTAATTGAATTGTATGTAAAATATTTGTAAAATTGTAATTGTAATTGTAATTGTAATTGTATGTAAAATTGTAAATGTAATTGTATGTAAAATTAAAATTGTAATCGTAATTCTAATCGTAATTCATGTATGTGAAATTAATGTAAAAATGTAATTGTAATTTTAATTCTAATTATAATTATTATACTTTTAATCGTAATTGTATGTAAAATATTTGTAAAATTTTAATTCTATTAATGTGAAAATTTTAATTGTATTAATGTGAAGTGATTTTATTAAAATATTTAAATTTGTAAATTTGCAAATAATTGTAAAATAACAAATCTATAATAATACGAATTTTTGTAACATAATAAAGTTTAGAAAATAATAAAAATAAATTAATGTACTTTATAATTATCATTATTTTATTATGATCTTACATACAAAAAAAAAGAACTTTATACAGTCCGGTGCGCTTATTATCATAACATGCACTGGTGCGTTGTATAAATAAGACACACCGATGCGTCACAACTCTTCCACACCGGTAACCAAAAAAAAAAAAAAAAAAAAACGCAACTCTATTTTCTTTAAGTGAAAAAAAAGCAGCAATTTGAAAAATGGGCGGCAAAATATTTTCGAAAATCTAATTTCATAAAATAATTCTTTAAATACTAAACACTTTTAATTATTCTCACTATAATTTTGACATCTTAAAAGGCTAGGAAGGTCAGTATTGCAACAAAGATTATGAAATTGAGCTCGAGAGGCTTCTCTCCAAGCTTTTTGAGCATAGAAATAAAATCTTAAATCAAACTAAATAACTCTTTTATTTAGGCTCCATAGACCAAAGATTGGTCTTAGTGGACGTTAACGACCACCATCATCATCATCATCATTTCACTATTTTTGCTAAAATTTTCAGCCAGATATTTGCAGGAGACAACCTAGAGCAAGAGAGCAGGAGGACACTGTGGAGCAGCAAAATACGTTCAAACAGAAGTATTCAGACAATCAAAAACCAAACCTCTGGTAATTCAAACCCTGTATCATAGAATTTGAAACCATCTCGTGATTAAATTTGATTATTTTTTTTACTTTTTTTCTGCAGTTTTTTTTTCTCCTGCAGTTTATACATTTTTACCCTAAACCCTTCATTTTTTTTTCCCTTTCTTCTCCCTATTTCTATGATTTCAAAATTAGGGTTTTTCATTTTAGATTGACATCCAACCCACGGGACGACTTGCATAGTTGGATCCCAATCCATTAGGCCATTGCGTGAATTTTTGAAAAAAATGGATTTTTCTTTATCAGTGTGCCCTGCGTACTATACCACACCGGTGCTCTGTATTATACAGCGCACCGCGAAAGTACTGTAGTAAAAAAAAAATGAATTTTTTTCTTTCTAAATCCGTGTGCCAAATCTGAAATAGGGCACCGGTGCTCCATTTAACTAGAAAAGCACCATACGGTGTATTACACCATTTTTGCGGTGTGTTTATAATACCCCACGCACCGTTAGGTCTATTACACTATTTTTTGCGGTGCGTTTACAATACCCAACACACTGTACGGTGTATTATACTGTTTTGCGGTGCGTTGTTAATATCCAAACGCATCGGCGACAGTGCAGACATCGTGAAAGGTGCACCGATACCTTGAGATTTATTTTCTACCTGAAAAGTTGAGAATTTATTTATAAATATATTAATGAATGATATGGTACAGGTTTCAAATTGATAAAGAAATTTCTGACAAGAGATCAAGTAACAAAAATACTGTTAACACATCAAGAAAAACAAAAAAGACAAGTTCTTTGTAAATTTTTTATAAAAAATATTATTTTTGAACTATATGTAAGTTTAACTAATATGTATTGTTTACTGTGTATCATGCAGAGCCGCAAAATGATGAAGCTCGATATGATTATTTTTGATCTAGGACCAGAAGAGTGTAAAAGTTTAATGGAAAAATTGCAAAAGGATGAATCAGGTGAATGAAAAAATACTATCGATCCAATATGAGTTTCTTTTTTTAATTATCATTAATAATATACTTAAAATTATTAGATAACATGTGTCAAACAATATACTAATTCACATCTGTTTAATGTTGTACAGGGACCAAAAACTCAGAAAAGGAATGTTTTTATAAGAAAAGAAAAGAAATAGAACATGCAAATGAAAATCAATTGCTCCTTAGCTCATCTGGAGTGGTGCTGGAAGTTAACGAAAGGGGAAAACCTTTTACAAAAGTTTGAGGGATCTAGTGGAACGAATTTATAGACATTATTTCCAACAACAACAACGTGCTTCAAATGTAATATGTAATCATTGAATTTTTCGATCATTAGGTACAATAAATAAACAATTTAGCATTAAATATTAGTTTTCAAGAATTTTCATGTAGAAAAGAAAAGAAAATGGAACCCATTTAGCACATAAAACAGGACGACAAGGAAGAAAATGGTTGATCTCTAAGTTTGTGAGTAATTGTTACTTCCTTATAACAACTTAACTAGATTTCATTTTTGTATTTTTAAAGTTGTTTTACAAAAATCATCATTGTAGAATGTCTTCAAATAGGTGCTAACATACAAAGAAGAACCATCAGACGAATTGATTGAAATTGGGTTAAATATGGGTTGTGAGTATATGTTGGCATATCAGAATTTAGTTCTGAAATTTGTAAGCATCTATCGATCTTGTTTTACTTAGCTCCATCTATAATTAATAGAACAAAAAAATCTTTTATATTAAATATATGATTTTTTATGGGGTATAAAACTTTCAGGAAACAAAGTATGGAACTGCGCCAACAGATGAAAATTTGAAAGATGGCATGGTACATGGTTTTGAAAGAATGTGTATAATTTGTTAGTCAATTGTTGCTATGGTACGTCTTTTTTCTTTTCGATTTACATTGATGTATATTATTTAATATTTCAATTTTCATTATTCTCACCAATGTATATACACTCATTTCAATTTATTTTTATGTTTGTAGATGGAAGGTGAAGAAGAATAAAACAATCAACGCCATGAACAAAACATTCCTGAAAATAACCCAAGTCATGGAAGTAGCTCTAGCAGTGACAACAGTTCAAGCGAAGAATGATGATCACTATGTTTGGATATCAAAGCAAGGTGTTTTATTTTTTGAAATATATATGTCTGTGAAATCAGACATTTTGTTTAATGTAATGGACATAGTGTTCCAATTGAAATACAAAGGGATACCAATAATTGTCCCATTTTGTATGATAAATATTTTCTTATATATATATATATAATAAAATATGTTGTAATTTATTCTATTGCGTTCTCCATTGTCGTTCTCAAATGCACTAATAAAATTTTAATTCATATGAATATTATTATAAGATATATATGTGTCGACTTTTGATGAATAATGAATTTTAAAAAACCACAATAATTATGATATGATATAACAAATTAATCCAAACATCACATTCAAATGCATTAATAAAAATGTAATTAATATGAATATTGTTATAAGATGTGTCGAATTTTGATGAATAATGAATTTAAAACAATTACAATAATTGGACTGTCACAGGTCGATGTTTCTAAAAAAACAACATGAAAACTGGTGTGTGTCAGTAACTGTACACCGGTGCGTTTATGTGTCTATACGCATTGGTGCCGTTATACGATCTATGGGCACCACACAAATACCGATACCAGTTATCAATATTGGTGCATTTATGTGATACTGTGCACCGGGGCATTTACGTATCTATAAGCACCAGTGCATTTTTACGATCTATGGGCACCGCATGAATACCGATACCAATTATAAATCTCGGTGCCTTTCTATGATACGGCGCACCGGTGCGTTGATACGACCTATGGGCACCGCAAAAATCCCAAGACCAATTAGAATGGCCTCGTGCGTTGTATGACCAACACTACGCCCGGTGTGGTTTTACCCCTAAACGTCCCGATGCGTTGGACTGACACAGCCCCAGGGTGCCGTCGGCATGTACGCACCAGTGCGTTAAAGGCATAATAGCGCACTGATGAAAAAACATCCGTAATAACCTCCGGCCGCCCATTTTATTTAGTTGTGTTGAATTTACGTTAAAAGCTCCGCTAAAACCTTTGTAACCATAAACTAATGTTGTAGAAAATGTTTTTTTGACAATTTTGGCCAATTTTATAACACTAAAAACCTCCTTTATAACCTCTGTTAGAGGGTCTTTTCCTTGTAGTGTAATGAGGTTTGGTTTGTACAAAACATAGAGATGGGTACCCCAAGACATGAAAGGGTTCACTCACTGAAGGTGTGAGGACGATGTTTTGCTAGGGGTGGGGGTCCCATTGGTTGGTCTCATGTGCAGGGTTGGTGAAGCGAATGAAGAAGTGTCGTAGATGGGATTATGTTGATGGAGGTATGGTGGGCCAAATGCGGTGTGCGGAGGTGCACTTTCAATCTACTTGTACAACCTGATTGCCCAGGAAGGGGGTTTAAGTTTGAATGGTAAAATTGACCTTATGCATGATGAATGGATGGGCAAGAGGTGCTTCCCGGATTGAAGTGGTATGGCCATGGCGTCACTTGTGCTGTGATATATGGTCTACTTTGGGTGATGAGCACCATGGAGGGGAGGCTCTACTGACCAACGCAGACGTTTATCATGTGTAGGGTGAGTTGATGATAAACACGGTCAGGTATGAGGACCCTATGGTTTATTTTTGATGGAGAAATGATGTTAGGATATGCAAAGTTTTCAGGGACTCTATCATGCTGGGGGTAGAATGATGCCTGCTCTGGGACCTTCAGTGGATGGTGTTGCAAGTAGTTTGCGGGTTCTTCCTGAAAAAAAAACTACCTCAAGTGAAAGCATCTTCTTTTCATCAAAACATTATTGAAAGGCATGAGCTTAAAAAAGGAGGATGGGAGGGTGCATACCTACCGGAGTTGAAAATTATTTTTGTGGAAAGAAAATGTGTGGCACCGCTTTCATTCGTCATGGCATACTGATGATGGTGCAACTTATGGTTTTCGGAAGGGACATTATGATCTCATATTATGGACCTCTGAAGTTCTAGAAAAGGGCAATAAATATGGGATTATGACCCTAATCCTATTCATTTGTAATTGTTGAGTTTTGGGAGATCAGAGGTGCTTCGCAGAGCCTTTCTTGCCATTGCGGTCAGCCCGTGTATTAGGGATTAGCGATATTATGCCGAGGTAACTTTCATGATGTCTTGCATTATACTTTCTTCAGTTTGATGGTGCCTGGGAGCGTACAAATTTGGTTTGTATGGCCTCTAAGCAAATTTTTCCCTAGATTGTGCATGCGATCTAGGAAAAAGAGTGTCTTTGTTGTGTGCAATTCTGAGGGATAGGCGCACGAGGGCACACTCTTCCCTGCTTTTTGCATGCAAAGGCACGCCTGTGAATAAGACAAGCACGCGAGGGCACGCCAGTCTGAGGGACAGGCGCACAAAGGCCATAATGAAAGAAAATTTTGATTTCTTGTCTGTTTTTGGTTTTCCTCTATGCTGATGAGTGCCTGTGTTGCTTGGCAATTTAGTGTGGAGAGAGCGGGATTGCCTCGAGATCCAGACCACTCTAGCTGCTAATGCGGGGGCGCGCCATCAGTTGGCAGAATGGGGCCTTCTGAAATTTGTTGAGAATGAGTTCCTTTGGTCTTAGGACCGACTACTGTGTTACATTATACAGCATTGGCATCGGAGGTGCAATATGTTCATACTACGGGGGACAAAGTTGGTGATCCATCCTGAGACGGATATTTATTTTGTGACCGGGTTGTTGCCTCAGGGTGACGCTCTGAGGTACCCACTCTCTGCTGGGAGAGTGAACCTAGACAGATTCCAGAGGTGGCATTGCGGTGGTGTGCCTCTTACTGAGGGGTGCATCAACATTGCATCAGTGAAAAATGTGGCAGAGCGATGTGCTCTGGCAGTTATTGTGTGATTGGCAGGTTCGTTTTCTCCACATTGGGCATCTGGCTTGCAGGTTGGATTTTTACGCCGACTAAGGGGCGAGAACTTTTTCGATTTCGCCCGCTTTTGTTTTGATGGGATGGTGTCGGAATTGAACAAGGTCCAACATGGATCTAAGTCATTTGCGTACGCTAGCATCCTATGCAGAATTATGTACGAGAGGGTGGTGCTGCTAAGGCCGGTGGTGGCAGTGCCCATTAGGGGGTCACGGGAGCCACGGATGAGGAGGTGGGCTCCGGTGATGCCGCGAGGTGGTGGTGGTATGGTGGGGTGTTACTAGAACGCCACGACAAAGGCTTGGTTTGAGGCCAACCCATAGATGTTCTTGCCATAACCGTATGCGGGGATGCACTTCCACGGTGTCCCAAACATGGGTCTCCCTTTTGGTTATGTTTGGGGGCCTATAGGTATGTGTTATATTTTTTATGCATTTGTTCGAGTATTTATGTTCTTATGTGTTTTTTTATTGACATTGACATTATTGCGGTTACTCGTGTAGATGCTGGCGAGGTAGGTTGCCCAGTGGCCTGACTGGTGGGTCACGAACCTCCACTACGACCTTGAGGTGGTCAAGGAGGAGGTGATGCAGGTGGACCAGGTGGTGGTGCTGGTGGACCTGGTGGAGATGGTGCTGGCCCTTCTGGTGAGGGCAACAACTCAGCTCAGGTGACCTCTCTTGAGGACTTCCGGGGTTGAGTGGACCGCTTGACCCAGGGTATGCCTGCTCAAGGTTTTATGGATGACTTCGAGGAGGTTTGGTTAGAGGCGGTGATGGCCCGCGAGAGGGATTATCGGCCCACTCTACATCGGGTAGCGATCGCAGTGGAGAAAACAGCTCCGGTGGTGGCACCAAGAGCGGTGGTGGGTCCAGGTGCTCCTCTTGAGGGGGCACCGCCCTAGAGTAGTTTTGTACACAGGGAAAGCACCTGTTATGAAGATGCTTCCCTTATTTTTGACGACTTTTGTATCTTCAGGCTAGCCTAGTGGGCCAGCGATACTATTTGTGTACTCAGATACACATATTTTTTGATATATATATGAGAGATCTTTTTGCGGCTCTACATGGTGTGCTATTTTTTTCGGTTTATATATTTTGTGTTATGCTGATGGATATTTATGTTTTTGTTTTTTATGGACGATGGTTTATTCGAGATACATTCCAGTCTAGGATATTGTTAGCTATGCGATCAACTGTTTGGTTTTGATTCCTTGATACATGTGAAAATGTAATATAATCAAATTGTCTACTTAATCTTTTGGCACACAAATATTTTCTAAATAGGTGTGTGCCTCTGGTCTCAAATGTTCGGTTCAACTATGATACTAATAAATAGGAATTGAGGTAGATATACATACGCCGAATGCCCCAATGGAGGGTGTTGCACATAAGTCCAATGATGGCGTCATATTCTACCTGATTGTATGTTGCTGATCCGATGCACACGCCGTTTGAACATAGCAGTGATCGATCGGGGTGGTAGATAAACCAGGTGGCTGCAGTGAAGTTTTGAGACCATCACGATGCTCCATCAGAAAATCCAAAATATGGTTCATTTTGGTGATCCATGTTGGCACTTTGAGCGTGTTTTTTACATAAGTCTTCGGGTCAAAAATATTTTGGTGATTTTTGTGTACTTTCACTCTAGGGGAAGGGCCTTTGGAGCCCTTATGAGTAGAATTTATTGAGGTAAAGGCCGTTGATGGGGTTAGTGAGGCCAATCCCGTCCGGTTGCGTCAAGATGTATGCCCGCTGTCAGAGGCAATGTTTGATGATGTAGGGTCCTTTCAACAGGGTTTCGAACTTTCCTGGCCCTAAGGCCTGTTTTGCGACATCATAGCGAGGGACTAATTCTCCCTCGGTAAATGAGCGAGGGTTGATGTGGCGGTCGAATGATGATTTCACCCTTTTCTGATGGGCATCATTGTGTTGTAGCGATTGGCACCAACTTTCGTCAACTAGCTCTAGTTGTACTAGGCGTTGTTCTAGAGGCTGTGTGTCATCAAGGAGTTCGATGGCAGCATGTCGATTTTGGATTTTGTGGAAATCGATGCAAAAGCGCAAGGTACCTTGGTTTTTTGTGACAGGAATATGATGGAAATCCTGGGACGAGGGTGAGGTAGTAATCCTATCACCAATATAAGCAGATATAAATCATATATGGTGAATTGTATCATCAGCGTTTGGTGGGGGAAGAATCTCCGTAATGGGACTATATGGGCTCGAAGTTAGGTTACCCACCAGGATAGTCGATTTCTGGTAGGTGGAAATTGTGCTTGCCACAGAGGTGCCTAAATGTTTCCATTAGCGGGCACGTCTCTGGTGCGTGATTCAGGTCAGTGCAGATGGCGCATGGTGTTATTGAGCCAACAGAGTAGATAGTGTGTGATTATATGCTACTCGTTCTTCTCGATGTGGATGCTTGGAAAGGGTCAGACGTAGATGAGGTTGTCTTCTATCTCCATTTATGTATCATTGTCTTAGACTTGTATTCCTCTTTAGTGGAGTGTAGAATCAACGCAGCTCATGCCACTCTCAGATTGGGGAGATGTATACACTTAAACGTATGGTGAATGTGTGAGAAAATTCGACAATAAGTGCGTGTGATCTTCTCTTGATTGCAGAGAAGTTTCTAGGGGAGAGAAGAGACTATGTGGAGACTGTTTTCTAGGGGCTTGAGTTCTCTGCATTGGTTGATTTGGTGGTCATTTAGATCACATAGGCCACATTTTATCCTAGGCTTGGCTGGGGTTACTCTTTGGTGGTGTGCTGTCTTGTCAGGCTTGACACACCATTGCGGGGGTGGGGACATTGATCCGACGACGTATTTTTTATGCCATTCCCGGAGATCGTCCTGGCTCTTCTCTATGGAATTAATCATGTCAATAGTGGGACGAATCTGTGAGGCATAAGTAAAATGCCGCTCGTAATGATTACCCTGACATATCAGGCAGAATATTCTTGATATGAAAGTTCCGTCGACTTCAGTTCGAGGTTTGATGGGTAACTAGCGCTGAAAGGCTACTAAATCGGGGCAATGAACAACTACATGGTTTGTCTTTTTTCATAATGTACATGCTGGTCGTTGCTGCGAAGCGCCGTTGGGGGTAACTAGGGGTTCCCTGCTAGGCCGTTCTTCGGATGTCAAGAACATAATAGATCTGCTTATCGCATCTGCTTGGGTCATGGAGCTGCTAGTGGACTCGACATCCATATCGTCTTCTTGGGAAAGGTGGACTATGGCTGAGTGGAGGCTAGCAAGGGCTATTCGGAAGTGAGGTATGTAGTGAAAATACTCCAAAAGGTGATTGTCGGCGCATAATGGGCATGTGAATTATGTTGCCCGTAGCCCTACGTAGTAAACCCTTTCGATTGGATACCATCTGTGAATGAGTTCCAAGGCTGCGTATTCTTCGAGGTAATTTCCACGTTCATCGCATAGCGTACAACGTATAGTGGGCGTTACTGGGGGCCGTTATACAATCCTATGTTCCTCTTGTAAGTATAGGATGGTGCAAGGCTCGTCGTTGACCGACTGGATGGGGGGATCCTCTTGATAGGATCACTCGACCGAATGTACGACATCCCTATACTGTGGTATCTCTAGAAAATGGTGGGTATAGTGCCCATAGGTGCCACAGGGACAGCATGCGTGATTGGTACACAACGGTTTGCCTTTACCTTTTGAAGTAGGTTCATTTTTACGGGAACGCGGCGTTGAGACGTCTGCTTCAGAGTCAAGGAGTGGTTTTAAGTCGTCCAGCTCCAAACATATGTGGGTAGGATAGCCTATAGCATCGCATATGGTGCAGATTGGTGATTCACTTTGAATGGTGGGGGTCACCATCTTATTTCCTTTTTTTGCAGTTTTCTTGGCCGTGATAACTAGTTTCGTAATGGGGACTTCCTTTGCGGGGGAAATCTTGACTGTTTCTTGGGTTGGTTGAGGCTCCTTGGGGCTGAGGGGCTCTAATCTTGTGGCAGTAACGTTGGTGGCTCCTGTTCCGAAATGGGGGACGAGGTACCAAACTGGGAACGCCAACGATATTTTGGGTAATATTAGTGTTGCCAAAACCTGCTGGGAGACGAAGCCAGCTGGGGGGTAGAGGAAAGGGGTTTGGTTTATTCATAGAGGTGGCCTTTTGCCTTACCATTGGGCATTTCTTGGCTCCTAGTTCTGATTCTTGCTGGAGTTGCCTCCAGCCTGGGATCATGGTGGGTGTTGTTGGTTGCTGCCCTCCTGTCCAAGATTCCCTTTGGGATTGTTTTTTGATTTTTTATTAACCACGTTAGGAGGGTAGTTCTCCTGGTTATACTGGTGTGGTTGATTCTGGGGCAACTGCACAAAGTTCACCTGTGCATTGGTTTGCGTAGGTGTGTCGTGTGCTTGGGACTGAGCATAACACCGTCCCTTGTTTGCACCTAGTCGTTGGAGGGGAGATCTTCCGTCAGTGTTTCTTCCTGCGTACTGGGTCCCCTCAGCCGGAGGATAGGGTCCTCCTTGGTGATACGCTTGCACCCTACTAGTCAAATCTTGCTAAGGCATGTGATGACTTTGAAATCCGGATTGAGACATGTTCTAGGTAGAATTATGTGCGTAACCGAGATTGTGACTACTGCTGCCTAGGTACCCTTGGGTCATTGACCCAATTAGTACATCTGCAGAGTTTGATGCACCTTGCAATTCTTGATAAGTTTGCAGGCGTTGGGTGTTAGGCAGGATATTGTAAATGTATCCTGACTGCGTATAAATCAGTTCAAGCTTCTGGGCTTTACTGATTGCGTCCTCTTCAGATGTGGGGTATTGCTGTGCCACATCCTTTGAAATATCCACCGTTAGAGTTTTCAAGAATAAATCTAAGAGGACCCAATCGTCGAGTTTAGCTTTGCATAAACTACGACGCCACCTCCATTCATGAAGATTGTCAAAGATATGGACTGTGGGGGTTTGTCTAAAATGAGTTAGTAACTCCATTCCCGAATCATGGTGAATGGTTATCTGAAAATAAGTGAGGAATGCAGTAGCGTGGGTGCTAAAGGTTCCATGTGAAGTAGGAGGTTGCTCCACGTACCATTTTGCGACTACTCCCATAAGCGTGCGTTGAAATAGCCTGAATCGAATAGTGTCGTCAATGATACTATTCAATGAGCACCACAGGTGAAAGGTTATTATATGATTACCTGGGTCTTTCGCTTGCTTGCCTTTGAACTTTGGTATATCTGAAGGGAGATTCGTGGGCATGGGAGGCCATGAAGGATCGTGTGCGATGGGGTCTTTTGTGAGCTTGGTTAAATCGGGTAAATTTAACGCAACTAAGAAGGGTGACTGGGAGGTTGACGCCATGGCAACGTGTGAACACATGAAGTTCTAGTTAGAACAAGGGTTAGTCTGTGACATACCCTGATGTGTGTTCAGCTGGCTTCCCGAATGGGATGCGCTCCTTTGCCCCCAAGGGGTCGAGGGGGGAGTGATGTGCGGTGTGGTGTTGGGAGATCGACTAGGGTTTCCAACTATGGTTGCTCCAATGAAGGATGAACCAATGATGGTGGCAGCATTCCGTCTTTGACGCCTAAATGGCGAAAGACCTGGAACCCCTCCCTGTAATGGGGGGAGGTCCGAAAGATGCCTGGATCGACGAGGTTCCATTGGGACCATTTGGGTGTCGACTAGGTTAGGTTTTTGAAAACTTTGAGGGGATAGAGTCTAGGTTAAAGAAAAATTATGGCCACATACATAAAACAAAGTGAAAATAAAATGATTTTCCCTTTAACTTAATCTGTGTGATCAATCAAGCAAAAAGATGGTTTTTGTTTTTTTTGCGGATGATACTCAAAATCCTAGAAGACCTTGCGTCCTCACACACTCAAAAGTAACTGGGCCTTGAGAAGATTTCTTGTGAGTGCTAGCACAACATCCCGTAAGAGCTGGCGACGCCCCCAGTCAGTCAAAGAGAATCCACCAAGGTAAGGGTAGAGGGTCTGGCGCTTGCCTGCATTGTCACCTATAGGGTAAAGGATGCCCTAGTTTTTGGCCACTAAGAACCATCGTCCCACGTGAGCGTTTGAGTCTTGGGCTTATTGGTATCCAGCTAACAGTATCGAGTATCAGATGGGTCAGGTAGCCGCAACTGATACCACATGCAGTGCGCCTAAGCCTAACCCCTCTGAATCAGGTCTCTGCCGCGCTCGGGTTTTCTTTTCTGTGGGATGATAGGTGGATTTTTAAGCTCCCTAAATACACAAATTCTATGTTTCAATATGAATTATGATCAAGGCGGCTTATTGGATGCCTACCCCCTTGATCATAAATTAAACTATAAATTCTTTTGTGGCCCCTGTGGGGAGAATTTAGTGAGTTTTGGTTAAGTTAGTTTTTGGTGGCTTTCTTTGCTTAGTGGGTGAGTGTGTGTGAGCATAATGTGAACAAGCTCATAGTTTGAACATTTGGATATCGGTGATCCATTAAAAAATTCCCCTAGTTAAACTACGTTATCTTGTTCCTGGCTCAAAATGGAAAACGTGTGCGGATAATGGGCTGCTTTCAAATCTTCCTAGTTAATCTATGTGACTAATTAAAGGGAGATGGTGAATCGCAAAAATAGAGCGTTCATATGCTTGCCTAGGATTACCAGAGGGTGCAAAGGAAACATAGATTACTTTCTCTAATCGACGATTCAATCCTAGTCCCGCAATTTCCTAAATGAAAAAAATGGATTAAGCTAAAAAATTGCTACACTAGCTTATGCATGTGTGGTCTTGGGTCACTTACTTGGACTAGTTAATCTAAGTGTGAATACCAATTTTTTTCAAAAAATAAATTGTTCGGAATGCAATGGTTAATTTCCCCCCTACTTAAACTATGTGAATATTTTTGCAAAAAATCAACTTAAAGAGAAACTAACTCTATGCCTATAGAAAGCAGCAAAAAGTGAGTTCTCATAAGCTATGGGGTATCAACACAAGTGCTGACAAATACATTAGGGGCTACCCAACACACTACAAGCAAAAAAGTATAGAATGTAGGGAGAAAAAAAACTCTTTCTGCCATTTGCGCACAAAAAGCTTTGACAGGTGCGCCTTCCTGCGTGCAGGTCAGAGTTGAACACGCACCCTGCGCATCTGTGAGGAAATACTGCATGCAAAAATCCTGCAAGTAAAAAATATTAGGAGCTACCTTCTTCAGTCTGTCACTCCATTGAATCTAGGGACTGTAAGATGGGTCAGAGGATTGTCATCTCCACTCTAGCATAGACAAAGGGTCTCCTGCAAAATATGGCACAACTACATAAACTTGGAACACGTCAGTGGAGTTTCCAATCCTGTTGTGGTGGATTAGTCGCACGGGTGATGCAGTCTCCCTCTCTCTCTGCCGTGGTGTACTAGGATTGTTGGGTGGCCAATGATCGAGTCCTCTTTAGCTCCAGCTCCGGGTCACACACTGATGGTGTTTCTTGGGCAACTTTGGCCAGCATAAAAATGTGATCACCATTTCTTCATCTCTTGGTGGCTTTATATAGGGGATTTCAAATCCTCCTTCCTTCCCTTGGTATATGATGGATGGTGACCCAAGGGAGAGGTATGATTCCATTGTGTGCTCCACATATTCCTTTTTGTGCTTACATAATGTCTAAGGAGGCGCTGGTGGTTGTCCTTAGGCGGCTTCATATAAGGAGTAACTGTCCTTTGCCTTGTGTGGTCCCGGAAAGTGACTTTCCATTTCCAGGAATGTGTGTTTATCGGGCAAAAAGGCGCGCAAAAGGCACTCTTCTCGAAGGGTTAAGCTTGCAATTCAGCATTTAAGACTGGTTCAAATCTGATTTTCTCAAAACCTTAGAGATTTGAAATACTTTCTTGATTCCATAATGCGTTCCTGCCCTGTAAATCCTTAGGCTTGACATTAATTAATACCATCTTCTGCTGTACGATTTTCCAGTGTGAACAATGTTCTTCAAGTCACAGCTCAGTTAGTCCGTCAAGCCCATTGTTATCTCGAGTATGAATCTTATGTCTAGTTCATTGATGAATCATTGGAAACATTTTATGATAATCTCGCAGGACAAGAGTTTACATAGGTTATCTTATTTTTGAAGCCGGACACAAAACAATTTTCTGCATATGATAAAGAGTTCTGATTGGATATTTTTGATGCAGAAGTCAAACCAGTACTACAATCTCTATCAAAGATACTTGGATAGGAGGATGCTGCTCAAATTGACAGGTTAGTGTTGAGGTTATTTGCCTTGATGATGAAGCCTAAAGTGGTGTTGGGTATTCCCTCCTACTAGCAAGAGAATGTTAACACTCAACTTATGTAATATTCCCAATTAACTTTTAACTAGTTGGAATGTTATATGTTGCTTCTATTCATAGTCTAGATGAATAAGTGCGGTAGGGAGACCCTTAAATGTATTTAGTAGGAATAAACCACCTCCAATATGGATGTGGATAAGTTTAGATAGTCAAAATAAAGCCACCTTGGGTGTGAAAGGGGGAAATTTATGTAGACTGGGTCAAGATTGACCAAATCAACATCGTTGCCAAAGAAGAGAGTGGAGCTAGTTGGGATAGCGCAGTTTTAAAGGAGGAGTCTTTGCATGGAAGTAACATCATAAATGAGTGGGGCCAAGGGTGAGGAAGCTCACCAAGGATATAAGGTAAGGGATGGCAACCATGAGAGGCATTTAGAATATTTTTTATGTTTGAGTCTTATGACTTCTTGCATGATTCAGTTGTTTAGCTGAGTTTGTTGTACTGTTTAGTACAAGGGCATTTCCAGGCGGGAATCCCATACTCTACCTTGGAGGGCTTGAGAGGCCATCTCAGAGGGTTATTATTTTCTTCATTTCCACCATCTGGCATTGGGTCAAGTAGTCACCTTTAGCCACAATGTAGTATCCTTGAGGAACTGCGTTATTTTGCAGGGTGTTGCAGTGGAGGGTTGAGAAACCCTGTTTATGAGCTAGTTTCCTAGTGAAAGGAGCAGCCTTTCACTCGGAAAGCCAGGGAGGAGAAGTTACATCCATATTTTTTTTTCTTTTTTTCTTTTTTTATTTTTTATTTTTTATTTCAGCCATATTCTAGAAGATCTTCAATAATATAACGTGATTCAGAAACAGAGTTGGAGTCTGCACTTTTTGCATCTTTTGTTTTTCAAGAAACCCTTGCTGGGTTATCTTGGGATTGTGTTTGAGAGACTAGTTTTCCATTTTTAGCTCATTTTGAGTGTTATATCAGTAGATCCACTTGTTTCCATTTTGCTATAGTAGTCACCCTCACTAGGACTACGCTGTCATGTATTATACTATTTCCGTATTGCAGCATCATTTGGGATTCTAGTGTATTTGGGCTTCAGAGGCTTGTTTGCATAGTTTGAATGATTTGTTCCTCAACACATTGTATATTTTTATGCTATGATACAAAATCTAATGGATCTATGATTTACTTATTTTTTTTGAATCATTATTTGCTGTACATTTAAATTTGGTGTTTAGTAATGCTGTCCTTCCTAATTTGGAATATTACAGTGGTACCAGAGATCTAATCTTGGCTCAGCTTGTGGGGCAATACATCTATAACAATGGAGGAGAAAGAGATTCCAAAAAATTCTTCTTCATAACATCCAGAACATTGCAAAATATATCAAGGAGATGAGATTGGAAAGACAAAAGGAATCCCCTTGAAGGTTTCACCATGGAGAAAGCTCTAGCACTTCACATTCATGGTGGGAGCAACCAGTAGTACAACCTTCTTCACAACGCTCCACCATGCCCACATTCCTATCATTGGAAGGTGAGGTAGGAGGGCCATTGAGGGAATAAACCATTGGTGACTATTTTGTGGAATATGAATCTCAATCTTAGAGGTTCAAGGAGCATTTGAACTTTCAGGAGTTCTGTCGGATCAAGGATGGTAGGAGATCCTCCAATCACCATAAAAGTGGGGGGTACATGTAGAACCAAGATCTAAAATGTAGTTTGTGCAGATTATTTTTGCCCTCTTATGATGGATCACCCAAGTGCACAACTAAGGCTTGGGTAGAGAAGCTCGATAATTACTTCCAACTCAATAGAGTTTCAAAAATGGAGGTTATCAAAATAGCAACGATGCACCTAGAAGGTGAAGCACATGAGTGGTGGTTTCATGTCCTATCTACACTTGGGCATGTTAGTGTCACTTCTTATTGAAACTTCATCCGAAGGTTGGTGGAGATATTTGATCCCAAGAATATAGAAGCACATTTTGTGGGGCTAACCAAGCTCAAGAAAACAAGAGATTTATAGACTTATATCTATGAGTTTCTAAAGCTTTCAGTCATGGTATCTAACCTCACTGTGACCTGGAGAGTATGCATGTTCATTGATGGGATGGTTTAACCATTGCATGGTTTGGTGAAATCCACTAGACCAACTACGATCCAAGAAGCTATGGAGAGGGCTAGAGACCTACATCATGCTTTACCCAAGGCAAAAGCCCATTTTCAACAAAATTTCTCCTCTCAAACAAAGGAGGATCATGAGAAGAAATCTATTGATGATAATGCTCGTAGAGATCTAAGGAAGAAGAAACTTTGTTTCACTTGTCGAGAGCCATGGGTACCAAACCACGAATGTGTTGCAGGGAAGGCACATTGAATTGAGATATTCTTTGATGAGGAGAAGGAGACCAACGCTATAGTAGTAGGAGGAGGTGCACCACCCACAAGAGATGTAGTGGGAGCATTTTCTCTAATGGGAGGGACTCTTGCAGCTTTGTGGGGAGTTCCCAAGTATCTAACATTAAGGGTTAGAGGCACTATTCTGGGACAAAGAGTATTAGTATTGGTAGATAATGGAGATACCCATAAATTTATTGATACCCAGTTGGTGCAAAGGAGGGGCATTCACATAGAATATTTTGAGGGTTTCTCGGTTTTGGTTCCAGGAGGTAGAACCATGTAGTGTGCCAAATATGTTTTAGAATTAACCATCACTATGGGAACCTACACATTGATAGACCACTTATTTGTGGTAGATATTCCAGACACCAATGTGATATTGGGTGTCTAGTGGTTAATCACCTTAGGAAATGTTATCATAGACTCGGAAACATTAGAGATGGAATGGACAGAGAATGGGATTGGTAAACATCATAAAATCAAAGGCATACACACCTATCCACCCCAGTTTGTCTCAACACACTGGATGGAGGCTGATTTTCACAGAGGGGACATAGAGTGGGTAGTATATAACTACGTATTCCAGAAGTAGGGGGCAAGGATGCACTAGTACATCTGGATGTAAAATATATTTTGGACCGATATTCCACAATATTTGGATATATTCCACCCAGAGACCTCCTGACCGATAATTTGAGCACACTATTGAGTTGGAGCAGGGGATCCAAGCAGTGATAACCACACCCTATAGGCATCCCAAAGCCTACATGGATGAGATTTAAAAGGCCATTCAGGATATTTTTTCCTTAGGACACATTCGACATAGCACCAGTCCTTTTGCCTCTTCAGTGGTTTTGGTGAAGAAGAAGGATGACACATTGAGGATGTGCATTGATTATAGGGGCTTTAACAAAAAGACAATGAAGAATAGGTACCCAATTCCCAAGATCGATGAATTGATGGATGAACTAAGAGGATCCAAGTATTTTTCCAATATTTATTTGAGATTGGGATATCATCAAATCAGAGTGAGGGATCAAGATCACATCCCCAAGACAAAATTCCAATGCCACTATGTCCATTTTGAGTTCTTGGTGATGCCTTTTGGGCTAACCAATGCTCTGAAAACATTCCAATCTTGCATGAACCAAATTTTTTGTGGTCACTTGAGGAAATTTTTATTGGTATTATTTGATGAAATTCTTATTTACAACCACACATGGGAGGAGCATCTACAACATATTGAGACAATATTACGCATTCTTGAAGAGAAACAATTCAATGCTAAGCTCTCCAAGTGTGAGTTTGGGCTCAAAGAGATGATCTATTTGGGCCACATCATCAGAGTAGATGGGGTGAGAGCTCATGAAGAGAAGATCCATGCTATCAGAGATTGGCCCAAGCCAAAGAATGTCACATAACTTCAGGGGTTTGTAGGCATCTGTACCTATTATCGGAAGTTTTTTAAAGGGTTCTCTCAACTAGCAGCACCACTTACAGATCTAACTAATAAGGGAGATTTCAGTTGGATAGCCACATCACAAAGAGCTTTTGATAAGCTCAAGGAGGTGATGAGTAGCTTCCTGTTATTGGTTCTACTAGATTTTACCCAACCCTTTGTGTTGGAATGTGATGCTTTGTGAGAAGGAATTGGAGCAATGGTGATGCAAGGGGGACAACCCATAGCTTTTGAGAGTCGTAAGTTGTTGCCACATGAAAAAATATATCCCATATATGATAAGGAGAAGTTGGATATTATGCATTCCTTAGCCAAGTTCTGACAATATTTGGTGGGTAACAGATTCCGAGTGAATACTGATCACAATAGTCTTCAGTTCTTTCTTGAGTAGAAGCAACTTCAAGAGAGGCAACATAAATGGGTGAGTAAGATCCAAGAATATGACTTTGAAATACAATATGTCAAGGGGAAGAGAAATGTAGAGGCAGATGCTCTATCTCGGAGGCCATCAACGCTGTCCTTAATGAGCATGGATATAGATTGGAAGGCGCAGTTTCTAGTGGAATATTCCAAATACTGCTTTGCATGTGAGATCCTAGATGGACAGGTGACTGATGAGAGGTATAGAGTGATGGATGAGGTCATCTATTACCGAGATCGGGTCTTCTTGGCTAGATATTCTAAGCTCAAGAAGAATATTTTGCAAGAATCGCATAATTCACCACTTGTTGGGAATCAAGGATTCACCAAGACATACTGGGCTATTCTAGAGAGATTCTCATGGAAGGGTCTCAAGGAGGATGTGCTCCAACACATCAAGGAGTGTGTATTTTTCCAGCAGAACAAAGGGGAGCACAACCATCCCGCAGGATTATTGCAACCACTCCCTATTCCAGATGGAAAATGGGAAAGTATTTCCATGGACTTCATCACTGGTCTACCTACGGTTCAGGGTAAGGATTGTATCTTTGTAGTTGTTGATCGACTAATAAATTATTTACATTTATTTTCTATTTTTTCATGATATACTGCTTCACAAGTAGCTAATCTCTTCTTTAGAGATGTATTTAGACTCCATGGTCTCCCAAAAACCATAGTTAGTGATTGGGATAGCCGCTTCATGGGTGGCTTTTGGCAGGAGATTTTTTGGTTGGTGGGTACTGAGTTGACACCAAGTACCAGTTATCACCCACAAACCAATGGACAGACAGAGATAGTAAACAAGTGGTTGGAAGGCTACTTGCGGAACTATGTTTCGGGGCAACAGAGAGGATGGATGCGCTGGCTCCATTTGGGGGAGTATTGCTACAACATAGCCTTTCATATGTCCATTTGCATGACCCCATTTCAAGCTCTTTATGGGTATGATGCTCTATCATTTGTTGATGTGATGTTTGGAGCAAGTAAGCCTCGTAGAGAAAAGGAGTGGATTCAAGAGAGTTAGGATATACTCCGGGCCCTCAAGGACAACATTGCTACAACACAAAACCAACATAATATATATGTAGACCATGGTCGGATAGAGAGGCAGTTTGAGGAGGACGATTTGGTCTATCTTCGTCTTTAGCCATATAGATAGTGTACACTTAAGGAGAAGGGGGATGAGAAGCTTAAACCTAGGTTCTATGGGCCATATAAGGTGATCCGTCGTGTTGGAGAAGTAGCATATGAGCTGGAGCTTCCTATTGGGAGTAAGATCCATAACATTTTTCATGTGTCATGCCTCAAGAAGGCCATTGGACTACATGTGGTTGCTACCATGTATCTCCCACCTATTGATGATGAGGGCCATTTGGTTTTTCACCCGAAGGCTATCTTGGATACTCGGGAAAGGCAAATAAGGAGCAAGGTGATTAGAGAATATTTGATTTGATGGAGGAATCTACCTGATGAGGATGCCATTTGGGAAGGAGAGAAGATGTTGCATCATCCTTCTTTACTGTTTCTTGAGAACAAAAAAATTTTGGGAGGGGATGACTGTAATATTCCTAATTAGCTTTTAGCTAGTTGGAATATTATATGTTGCTTCTATTCATAGGTTAGATGAATAAGTGGGGTAGGGAGACCCTTAAATATCTTTAGTAGGAATAAACCACCTCCAATATGGATGTGGATAAGTTTAGATAGTCAAATTAAAGCCACCTTGGGTGTGAAAGGGGGAAATGCATGTAGATCAGGTCAAGATTGACCAAATCAACAATGATGCCAAAGAAGAGAGTGGAGCTAGTGGGGACATTGCAGTTTTGGAGGAGGAGTCTTTGCATGGAATTAAAATCATAAATGAGTGGGGCCAAGGGTGTGTAAGCTCACCAAGGATATAAGGGAAGGGATGGCAGCCACGAGAGGCATTAAAAATATTATTTATGTTTGAGTCTTATTACTTCTTGAATGCTTCAGCTGTTTAGCTGAGTTTGTTGTACTGTTTAGTACTAGGGCATTTCCAGGCGGGAATTCCATACTCTACCGTGGAGGACTTGAGAGGCCATTTAGGAGGTTTATTCTGAGCTTCATTTCCACCATACGGAATTTGGACAAGCAGTCACCTTCAGCCACAAAACAATCTCCTTGATGAACTACATTATTTTGCAGGATGTTGCAGTGGAGGGGTGAAAAACCTTGTTTATGAGCTAGTTTCCTAGTGAAAGGAGAAACATTTCACCCAGAAAGATAGGGAGGAGAAGTTACATCCATATCTTTGTTATTTCAGCCATATTCCAACAGAGCTTCAGTGATACATCATGATTCAACAACATAGTTGTAGCCTGCACTTTTTGCATGTTGTGTTTTTCAAGAAACCCTTGCCGGGTTATCTTCAGATTGTGTTTGAGAGACTAGTTATCCATTTTTAGCTCCTTTTCAGTATTATATCAGTAGATCCACTTGTTTCCATTTTCCTGTAGCAGTCACCCTCACTGGTACATCATTCCGGTATTTCTGTATTGCAACATCATTTGGGATTTTAGTGTATTTGGGAGGCTTGTTTGCCTAGTTTGAGTGATTTAGTCCTCAACACATTGTATATTTTGTTGCTATGATACATAATCTAATGAATATATGATTTACTCGTGTTTTGCATCATTATTTTCTGTACATTTCAGTTTGGTGTTCAATATTGTTGTCCTTCCTAATTTAGAATATTACAACTTATGAGCTTGTCCCTTATCGGGTCTTTCAGGTTTCCTTCAATGAGCACTTATTTATTTTTGTATCAAAAATGTAGAAGAATTTTTGCATTTGGGGTTAAATATTATGGATTAAAATAAGAAAATTTTGGAAATATTGTGATTGATGGCAAAGGAGCACCAAAAGAACTATCATTAAGGAAAAGGAGCAAAGAAGCATCAACAATAAGGAAAAGAAGAAGAGGAACAATAATGTAGTAAGAAAGCATAAAAGAGAGGCAGAGGAGCAGCAGAGAGGCAAGGAGCAACATTAGACCATCAACAAAGGAAAAGGAGTAGAGAGGAGAAACTTTAGAATCAAAGGAGCAAAGGTAGCAAAGGCAGCAAAGGAAGTTAAGGTAGAAAATGAACAAAGGCAGCAAAGGAAGTAGAAAGAAGCAAAGGAAATAGAGAAGAAATTAACGCAAAAAAGGAGAAAATGCAGAAAAAAAAGCTCAGGAGAGATCGACACGTTTAAGGCATGAAACAAGCATTATAATCTCAAGTCGGAATGAATAACCAAAAGAACAAGCTTAGGAGAGATTCATAGAAGCAAAAAAGATGAAGTGACAACATATGCAACAAAGTAGAAGAGGCAGCGAATGCAGCAGAGAAGCAACAAAGGCGTGCAACAAGCGAAAGAATCCCAAGTCGGAGTGAATAGCGAATAGAAGAACAAGCTCAGGAGAGATCAACACACGTAGAAACTGAATAAAGCTCAGGGAGGAGCAGCGTGGAGGAACCTGTGTTGCTGAGAGGCGAAAATATAAAGCTATGGATAGAATTGCGTTGAAGAATACAGAACAAGCTCAAGAGGAGTAGCATGGAGGAATCGATGTTGCAGAGTGGCGATAGGATAAACAAACAAAAATTGACGAAGGCAGAGATCACTTAGAAAATTTCCAAAGGAGAGGAAAGAACGACCAGGATTATATCGCAAAAGTGAAGGCAAGAGATGGACGGTGGAGATCGAATCACATCAGGAGAAATTTCATAAATCAAAACATTTAAAAGTTTAGCATTAAGGCGTCGAATGGTAAGTTAAAGTATTTTCAATGTGAAATGGAGAGGGCACGTGTTCGACTACAAGGAAAATACCCTCTAGAGGAGGTTATAAAAGAGGTTTTTAGTGTTATAAAATTGGCCAAAATTGTCTAAGAAACATTTGCTACAACATACGTTTATGGTTACAGAGGTTTTGGCGGAGCTTTTAACTGAAATTCAACACAAATGAAAAAATATGGGTGGCCGGAGGTTATTACAGATGTTTTTTTCATCGGTGCGCTACTCTGTATTTAACGCACCGGTGCATACATGTAGAAGGTGCCTGGGGTGGTTGAAGGAGAATGCACCAGACCGTTAAGGTACAAAAATGCACTGAGCATAGTGTTGGTGATACAAAGCACGGGGCTGTTCTAATTGGTCTTAGGATTTGTGCAGTGCCCATAGGTCGTATCAACGCAGCAGTGCGTAGAATTATAGAAATGCACTGGTGCACAGTATCACACAAATGCACTGAGATTTATAACTGGTATTGGTATTCGGAAGGTGCCCATAGGTCATACAAATGCACCGGTGTGTATAGACACATAAACACCCCGGTGCACAACATCACACAAATGCACCGAGATTTATAATTGGTATTGGTATTCGTGCAGTGCTCGTAGGTTGTACAAATGCACCAGTGCGTATAGACACATAAACGCCCCAGTGCATAGTATCACACAAACACACTGAGATTTATAATTGGTATCGGTATTTGTGCAGTACCCATAGGTCGTACAATGACACCGGTGCGTATAGACACATAAACGCACCCATGCGCCATACCACACAAATGCCTCGATATTTTTAATTGGTTTTGGTATTTGTGCGGTGCCCATAGGTCGTAGAAACGCACCGGTGCTCTTAAGAATACAAACGCACCAATGTACAGTAACTGACACACACTAGTTTTCATTTTGTATTTTTTAGAAACATCGACCTGTGACAGTAAAATTATTGTGATTGTTTTAAATTCATTATTCATCAAAAATCGACACATCTTATAACAATATTCATATTAATTAAATATCTATTAATGCATTTGAATGTGATGTTTGGATTAATTTGTTATATCATGTCATAATTACTGTGGTTTTTAAAAATTCATTATTCATCAAAAGTCAACACATATATATCTTATAACAATATTCATATGAATTAAATTTGTATTAGTGCATTTGAGAACGACAATGGAGAACACAATAGAATAAATTAAAACATATTTTATTATATATATATATATATATACATATATGAATAAGAAATTCTTTGTCATAAAAAATGGGATAGTTATTGGTATCCCTTTTTCTTTCAATTGGGACACTATGTCCATTACATTAAAGAAAATGTCTGATTTCATATACATATTTCAAAAAATACAATGCCTTGCTTTGATATCCAAACATAGTGATCATCATTCTTCGCTTGAACTGCTGTCACTGTTAGAGCTACTTCCATGACTTGGGTTATTTTCAGGAATGTTTTGTTCATGGTGTCTTCTTCACCTTCCATCTACAAACATAAAAATAAACTGTAATGAGTGTATATACAATGATGAGAATAATGAAAATTGCAATATTAAATAACATACATCAATGTAAATCGAAAAGAAATGACGTACCATTGCAACAATTGACTCATAAACTATACACATTCTTTCAAAACCATGTAACATGCCATATTTCAAGATTTCATCTGTTGGCGTAGTTCCATACTTTGTTTCCTGCAAGTTTTATACCCCATAACAAATCATATATTTAATATAAAAGTTTTTTTTTTAATTATAGACGGAGCTAAGTAAAATAAGATCGATAGATGCTTACAAATTCCACAATTAAGTTATGATATGCCAACAGATACTCACAACCCATATTTAACCAAATTTCATTCAATTCCTTTGATGGTTCTTCTTTGTATGTTAGCACCTATTTGAAGACATTCAATGATGATTTTTGTAAAACAACTTAAAAAATACAAAAATGAAATCTAGTTAAGTTGTTATAAGGAAGTAACAATTACTCACAAACTTAGATATCAACCCTTTTCTTCCTTATCGTCCTATTTTATGTGCTGAATGGGTTCCATTTTCTTTTCTTTTCTGCAAGAAAATACTTGAAAATTAATATTTAATGCTAAATTGTTTATTTATTGTACCTAATGATTGAAAAATTCAATGATTACATATTACATTTGAAGCACATTGTTGTTGAGATGGCTTCTCCTATGATGCAATTTTGTCCATTTCTTTGACCATCTCTTTGTACACCTTTTTGGACATTCCTAACGTATACTCGATATCAGCTTGTTCATCTTTTGAGATTTTCATAATCTTCCTGAAAATGTAACATGAAAATAAACTATTTAATTTTTATATTGATATATGAAAAGTAAATATAACAAAAGTGATATTTATAAATAATTCTAGCAAACATTTAAAGGAATATTACTTTTTCATTCCTTCTTTTTTGTTGTTGTATGTTTTTGCTATTAAAAGTCTGAAATGTCTCATTGACCAATTCTCGAGAAACTCTTCCTATAGTTTAGATAAAATTTGGTTCTTAGAATCATTGGATTGGTTTTTGTATTGTAAGTGGAAAGTAAGTCTATACATTCATTCCACTAGATCCCTCAAGCTTTTGTAAAAGATTTCCCCCCTTTCATTAACGTCCAGCACCACTCCAGATGAGTTAAGGAGCAGTTCATTTTCATTTGCATGTTCTATTTTTTTCTTTTCTTAGAACATCATTCCTTTTCTGAGTTGTTGGTCCCTGTAGAACATTAAACATATGTGAATTAATAGATTGTTTGACACATGTTATCTAATAATTTTAATTATATTATTAATGAAAATTAAAAGAAGAAACTCATATTGGATCGATATTATTTTTTTCATTCACCTGATTCATCCTTTTGCAATTTTTCCATCAAGTTTTTACGCTCTTCGGGTCCTAGATCATAAATAATCTTATCGAGCTTCGTCATTTTGTGGCTCTGCATGATACACAGTAAATAATACATATTAGTTAAACTTACATATAGTTCAAAAATGATATTTTTTGTAAAGAATTTACGAAGAACTTCCCTTTTTTGCTTATCTTGATGTGTTATCAGTATTTTTGTTACTTGATCACTTGTCAGTCATTTCTTTATCAATCTCAAACATGTACCATATCATTCATTAATATATTTATAAATAAATTGTCAACTTTTCAAGTAAAAAAAAAATCTCAAGAAACCGGTGTGCCATTCATGGTGTACGCACCGACGACGGTGCGTGGGGGTCTTAGAAACGCATCGCACAAACAATATAATATACCGTACCATGCTTTATGTCAACAAGGAGCACCGGTGCGTTACATGTCAACCACTGCACCAATTAACCATGATAAAATAATAAAAATCGTCCAATGTTAGTTTTTGTAGCATAAACCGGTGCCATATTTTACATATGGCACACTCATAAAAAAAATTTGTTTTTTTAATTTTTTATCACATTACTTACTATGGTGCTTTTCATATACAATACAGCTATTGTTGATGGGAGCTTAGGTTACACTGTGCTGCATAAGTGTCTTAGAAACGCACCACACAAACAATATAATAGACCGTATGGTGATCTCTGTAAAAAAGGAGCACCGATGCATTACATGTCAACCATCGCATCGATTAACCATGATAAATTAATAAAAATCGTCCAGTGTTAGTTTTTGTAGCATAAACTGGTGCCATATTTTACATATGGTGCACCGATAAATTTTTTATCACATTACTTTCGTGGTGCGCTTATACAATACAAAGCACCAATGCGTTAGGTTCCACCTGGCGCACCAATGAAAAAAAAAACTTTTTTTTTTAAAAATTCATGCAAGGGCCGACATGGATTGAGATTCGACTATGCAAATCGTCCCATCGGTTGGATGTCTTAGGTCTATATTTAGCAATACAAACTCTATAAATCTAAATTTGAAAAGCCCTAATTCTGAATTCACAGAAAGAGGGAGAAGAAAGGGTAGAAACAAAAAGAATGTAGGGTTTGTATTTTTTGAAAGTGTGTTTTTTTTTGTGAAATAGAACGCTCGCGGTGCGCCATAATGAAATAGCGCATCGGATGCATATTTTACAAATGGCGCACTGAGAAAAAATATTTTTTTTTTTTAATTTTTTTTAATTTTTAGCACACTACTTTTGCGGTGCACTGGGATAATAGAGCGCGCTGGTGCGCTCAAGTACACAGGACACACCGATAATTTTTTTTTTTTTAATTTACGCAAGGGCCGACATGGATTGCGATCCGAATATGCAAGTCGTCCCATGGGTTGGATGTCTTAGACTTATATTTAGCAATAAAAACCCTATAAATATAAATTGAAAAGCCATAATTCTGAAATCACAGAAAGAGGGAAAAGAAAGGGCAGAAACAAAAAGAATGTAGGGTTTGTTTCTAAAATGGATTTTTTTGGCGAAACAACATGTTCACGGTGCGTCATAATGAAATAGTGCACCGGTGCCATATGTTACATGTGGCACACTGAGAAAAACATATTTTGTTTTTATTTTTATTTTTATCACTGTACTTTCGCGGTGCGTTGGTATAACAGAGTGCGCTAGTGCGCTATGTTATGTAGGGTGCACCGAGGAAAAAAGTCTATTTTTTTTAAAATTCACGCAAGGGACGACATGGATTGGGATCCGACTATGCAAGTCGTCCCGTGGGTTGGATGTCTTATAACTATACAAACCCTATAAATCTAAATTGAAAAGCCCTAATTCTGAAATTACAGAAAGAGGGAGAAGAAAGGGTAAAAACAAAAAGAATCTAGGGTTTTTTTTTCTTAAAATGGATTTTATTTTTTATTTTGTTTCTGAAAAATGCAAAAAAAGTAAAAAAAACTGCAGAAAAAGTAAAAAAAACTGCAGAAAAAGTAAAAAAAACTATAAACTTTGATTTTGTTCTTTTACTGCATAAAAAAAAACTACAGAAAAAGTAAAAAATACAATAAAATTTGATTTTTTTATTTTACTGCATAAAAAAAACTGCAGAAAAAGTTAAAAAAAAACAACAAACTTTACTCACATCGTTTGAAATTCTATGCTACAGGGTTTGAATCACCAGAGGTTTGGAATTCTGATTGTTTGAATACTTCTGTTCGAACGTATTTCCTTGCTCCACAGTGATCTCGTGCTCTGTTTGATCCAGGTATGTATCCTGCAAATCTCTGGCTGAATTTTTTACAAAAATAGTGAAATAATGAAAAGTGTTTAGTATTTAAAGAAATTTTTTATGAAATTATATTTTCGAAAATATTTTGCCGCCCATTTTTCAATTTACCACTTTTTTTTTCACTTAAAGAAAATAGAGTTGCACTTTTTTTATTTGTGGTTATTCATCACCGGTGCGTCCCTTAATCGAACCGCACCAGTGCATCTGGGTATAAAATGGCACCGGTGAGCATTACCAAAAATGCACCGGTGCGGTGATCTGTACATTACGCACCGAAATTACATTTATGTGTGTGCACCAAAATTTATTGTTGTTTTTCTCAAATGTAGGGAGAAAATATCATAATGATATGGAATGGACAATTATTCAAAATCTAGCTCGTTCCATAATATTTCTCAAAGTCCATCGTGGAGTTCTCCCTATCCATCTCGAGACGTAATATTTACTTCAAATTTTATTTATATTTTCACTATCTAATTGAATTTATGTTTTTTATCCATGCATTCAATCATGCACAACTTAATTAAATTTATACTATATACAAATTTGTAGGTTCATGCAGATTCAACATCGAGTTCAGATGCACAAAATATTCAAACTGCTCCAAAACGTCGGAAGTTCTTATCGGGAGCTGCATACCGCAAGGCGCATTTGGTAGATGAAAATTGATAGCCACTTCACCCTGCCAATTGTAACAATATTGCATCTTCTAGCCACAATCCCAGGACAATGATGGTAATTATAATAATTATAATTGTTTGGTATATATATTTATTAATATGTAATTATTTCAACGTCAAACCAATTTATAATCATGCAATATTTTCAATGTGGTTACTAATTGATATCATATATTTTGTACTAATCATGTTCAAATATTTATTTTTAATTATTAGGATTCTAGTGATGATGAACGACCTACCTACCATCTTCCGTTGCACCCCACGACAATGTCAAATCGAGAGAAAACTGAATTAAGAGAAAAAATCAGAGAGGAACGATACCAAGAATGGTTGAATCAACTACCAGTTCAATTCTCGCTACGTCCAGATTCACCAAGTATGAATGACTACAACAATAGTAGTTCTTCACAAGCTGGCAATGGAGGCAATAAAACAGAGGTTGGTATGGATGATTACTTAAGGGATACGACTGCCATGGAGACAATGTTGTTAGATGCATTCCAAAATGATGATCAGCCAGGGGATGATGCTCATATCGCTGACACCTTTTTCGAAAGCCTTAAATTTTCTTCCACCACCTCTCTCTTTAGACCTGGCAGCCAGTCAAATTCTACCCAGTTGGGGACAACGATGTTACTGTACAACTTGAAAGCAAAGTTTGGCTTGTCGAATGCATATTTCTCGGAACTTTTGAGGTAAGTTACCATAAAGTACTCCCTTACATAAATTTGAAATATAATCAATACACTGCAATGAACATTACAAATGGTAAATTTTATGAACGTTAATAATTATATCGACATTAATGTACATTTATTAATATATTTTTCCATGATCACCAACTATAGGTTATTCAAAGATAAGGTTCTTTCGAGTGATAATGTCTTTCCTGGTAGCTGCGAAGAGGCAACGAGATTGTTGAAAATGTTGGGTGTTGAGTACATATCATATCATGCATGTCAAAATTATTGTATTCTATATAGAGGAGAATATGCAGACAAAGACATGTGTCCGAAATGTGGGCATGACAGGAATGATAAATAAAAAAACAAGGGTAAATCACGTACTGGTCCTCCTTTTAAGATATTGAGGCACATGCCTATAATCCTAAGGATCCAAAGGCTCTTTCGTTGAAAAGAATTAGCTATGTTGCAGGGATGGCATGTCTCACACAGAAGTGAGTTTGGAGTTATGTGAATCCCAACTGATTCAATAGCCATGAAGCATATAGAGGGTACATGGCCTGAAAAATTCAAGGATGAAGTACGAAGTCTATGACTTAGCATAGCCATGGATGGCGTCAACCCATATTCCCTCCAGAACACCAAATATTCTATTTGGCTTGTAGTAGTGATAAATAACAATATCCCCCCATGGTTGTCCGTGAAGAATGAACATCTTATGTTAGCTCTCATAGTCCCTGGTAGAAGACAAGTGAAGAATATGGATGTCTACTTACAACCACTGGTAGATGAATTGAAGGAATTATGGGATGGGATAAATGTATACGATATATCAAGACCCATCAAAGCAGAGAGGATTTTCACGTTGTATGGGATATGGGCTTACACGACACATGATTATACAAGCATAGGAATTTTCTCTAGTAAATTACATGTTTAATTTATTGATTTGTTTATATACGTAAAAATATTATTTCACATATTAGTTATTTAATTCGTTGTAATATTTGTTCTGATCTTCATGATATTATTTAATGTGCCATGCATATTAATTAATGTATACAAATATAATCTTGCAGGTCTTGTAACAAAAGGGTATTTTGGATGTAAATGTTGTGGACCTTCTCTGAAAGCTAGATGGTCCAAGGACCTACGAAAGCCAGTGTATGATTGCTCCAGGGTATTCCTACCAGAAGAAAACCCTTACAGAAGAGCAACATCCGCTTCCAATGGTAAACGAGAGAGAACCCAAAGGCCTCCAATAATGACACCAGCTGAATGGCTTAGAGCATATGAGAGAGAGAAGGAGAAGGATTCATAGAAATGTTTGATTCAAATTGGGAGCCTATGTTCAATGATCCATATTTCTTCGACACCTATGTTGAGAAATTGCCCATTGAGAAGAAAAGGAAATCTATCTTTTATGACCTCCCATATTGAGAGCATCTTAAGATTACCCACTTATTAAATCCCATGCATATATTTAAAAATGTTTGGTCTTCTTTATGGAGGCAAATATCATCGAAACGGTCTTCTTTATGGAGGAAAATATCATCGAAACAAAGTGACACATTGGCTATTAGGAAATATCTTATTACTTCAAAAACTAAAAAGAAACATTGGAAAAGATGATTAGAAAGTATGGGATCAGAGGCAGGTGCTGGTCCTTCTAATTCATGGTTTTTCAAAGAAGGTTATGTCCCATGAATTTTAAAAGAAGATGATATTTATTTGGCAAAGGAAATTATAATGGGTGTGAGGGTGCCAACTTCATACGAGTCTTCATTACGGTGCCGCTTCACCGTGGATGACCATTTTTCGGGGTTGAAATCGCATGACCATTTGAATCTTCTAAGAGTACGTATAATGTCAAAAGCATGATTTTATTATTTGTTATATTAATAAATTTTATCTCATGCAGGGATCATAAAACATAACTAATTTTGTATATTATTGCAAGTGTTTATAACTTTGCAGTGTCATTAAACTTTGTTCGTGCGTGGGTGTGTGAAACATGAATTCCCTCAAGACCTAGGACGTGTCATATCTAAATTATCTACATTTGTACGTTGGATCATGTCAAAGGAGATTCATGTGGCTAGCATTCCACGGTGGCGTCAAGACATAGTTGAGATTTTTGTATGTTTGAGAAGGAACTGCTGACGAGTTTCATGGACTTACAGGTTCATCTTCTAATCCACCTAGTAGACGAGGTTGAATTAGTTGGGGTGGTTTCTTGTCGTTGGATGTTCTTCTTAGATAGGTACATGAATAAATTTAAAGGTTTTGTTCGACAAAGGGTAAAACCCGAGGGGTCTATGGAAGAGGGGTACATATCATATGAGTCTTTCTATTATGCCAATGAGTACATCAAGGAGATCGACAACAGACCAGATGTGGTGATTTGGGACGATGAAAGGGATGAAGACAAAAGAGAAGGGGAGTTGCTCCAAACGAGTGGAAAAAAGCACTTGATAAAGAGTAAGCGACTTATAATTTTTCAAATTTACAAAAAGTAATTAATATTCATGTTGAACTTTGATATAATGTATATTTTGATCTCTAAGTACTATATAATGTTGGTTTGATTTCATCAATGAATACAGAAATTGAAGCAATCAATAAATTCGTTCTTTACAATTCTGAAGCGACACAACCGTGGGTCGCATTGTACGAACAAAAGAGGATGAAATGGGATAGTGACAGGAAAGAATTTAGACGGTTGAATGTATAAGTGTTCCTCATCCCGATCATTTAAAAGAAAATATGCCCCAACAGTTGGGTTGTTGACCAAGTTAGAGAGAAATACGGTGCTACCAGTCGTTACCCGCGTGCTGAAGATGATGCACTAAATGTAGGGATTGGTTGCAACAACTCGGTAATAATCTTTTTAATTTATATGTAAATTTGAAACTTATATTAAGACATCTACATTTCATATTTTAACTATTGGGTTATTATAAGACACATGACACTATGATTTTTTAAAATTTTTTATAATAGGTGCATTTGTTCCCATCTATGTGGGCATATGGACACCATTTTTGCACAAAAAATGCTGATGCTGGAAACATCACACAAGACTGTGGAGTGGAAGTCGAGTTCGATCAATCTAGTCAATCTAGCCACCATGATCAAAATCTAGTACAAGGGATGTTAGGTTACGTTGGAAAGATACAAGAGGTCATTGAAGTGGATTTCTCTTCTTTCCAATGTGTTATTTTTAGGTGTAAGTGGTGGGACACCTTTGATCGGAATAATGTAAAGGAAGATCACTATAGTAGGCTGATATGTATCAACTCTAAAATATGTGGGATGAAGCTAAGGAGCCCTATGTTTTCCCTAAACATTGCAACCAGGTGTTTTTTTACCCAGATGTGTTGGATAAGGATTGGTGGTTCGTATTGATACATGACCCTAGATCAAAAAATATTTTTGAGAACAATAGTGTTATCATGCCATGTGAGCTAGACGAAAATGAGGGTGATCATGAGAACCGAGAGTGATATGGTACATGTGTTATTTCATCAATATTTATACTTTTTAAGAGGGGTTTTTCGAAACATTATAATATGTATTTTGAATTAATTGGTAATTTGCATTGTGTTAATGTTAAAATCAATAATTCACTTGATAATTTGCAATTATGTTGATCTCAAAAACAATGGCGTAGTGTATAAATTAGTTATTTTTTTGTATCTAAGATCATAATAAAATAATGATAATTCTAAAGTACATGAATTCATTTGCATTATTTTCTAAACTTTATTATGTTACAATAAATCATATTATTCTAGATTTATTATTTTATAATTATTTAAAATTTACAAATTTAAAATTTTTAATAAATTCATTTCACATTAATACAATTAAAATTTTACAAATATTTTACATACAATTAGAATTAGAATTAGAATTAGAATTACTATTTTACAATTTCACATACAATTACAATTACAATTTTAGAATTTTACATACAATTACAATTTTACAATTACCATCAATTCACAGTAATACAATTAAAATTTTACAAATATTTTACATACAATTAGAATTAGAATTACTATTACAATTTTACAATTTCACGTACAATTACAATTACAATTACAATTTTAGAATTTTACATATATAGAATTACAATTTTACAAATTACAAAATTACAATTACAATTACAAATTTACAAATTTACATATATACCATTACAATTACAATTTTATAATTTTACATACAATTAGAATTACAAATATTACAATTTTACAATATCATGATCATTTAATATTAAATTAATTAATAAACATCGCGTTCATGATAACCATCATACACACATCATATTTGACTAAAAAACACATTCAAAATCGCTAACATCATCATGATCATGATCATCTAACAAAACACAATTAACATTATATATTAACATCATCACAACACAAAAATCAAATATACATCTCATGTCAAATAACTCATGCTATCACATACACATTTATCTACAAGCTGCACATTTAATGAACATATCTAACATGACCTAACAATATACACATCAAGATGATCACTAACATGTAAATTAAGTGCAACTGCAACATGAACATAAAATACATGGACCATATATATATATATATATATATATATATAACTGAATAATGTTAAAAATATGCAACTATTATATAAATGTCCTTGATCAGCTGGTGGTAGTACAACATCAATATCAGTACTAGTGGAGGCCTGCTCAGTCAATGGTGCAGCCTCAACAGTTGATGGTACAACTTGCTCATGATCATGAGTACTGATGGATGTTGCAGGCTACTGACTAGATGTGGCCAATGGTCCAGCCTCATCTCCATGATGACTATTGCTGGATGCTAGTGGAGGCTCATGCTCATCTGGCGCGGCGCGAGGTGAACGATCATGAGATGATGAGTCCCTGCTCATGGACTGTCCATCACGTGATGTGGCTCGACCACACCTATAACATTCAACAGTCCTCGTCAGTCGTGTAACAACTATTGTAACTCCTACGACATGCCGCATCAGGCTGTACATGTCACGCGTCATGCCTCTCCACATCTGTAATAGCCTATCATCGACCTCTATGTCTCTGTAATGAGCAGGCCTGATGCCTGCCTCAACAATCAGTGCACTGAGTTGGTCACCCAACTCCATCCGGTATCTGGCATCAAGTCGACTACGCCTAGCACTGGCCTCTTGATGATCCTCGACATCTGGCATGCCCTGATCGTCATCAGGATCCACACCTAGATCATGTGGTGGTGCTGGCATCTCTTCGCCATCAAAAGAGCCAATGTCTGCAAAATATATACAAGTACACAACAATAATTAGACAATTTCATTACACAATTTAATAAAAACAAGTTAAATAACATGCTAGAATAAATTTAAATATATAAAACAGTAATATTACCTCTATCATCTGGTGGCTCATCAGCTGTGAAGAGGATGTTGGCACACCCTCGCCAATCCAAACCCGCGTAAGGACAGGGGAAAATAACAAAGGGATGCTCATCAACACTAGCTAGCAACTCTAGTGCATCATGTGATATCCTCGCTGTAAACAGAGTCTCATCCCTCTTGGGCATCATTTGCCCCCACATGTGCATATGTGCCTCAAACATCGTCCTACGAGGCTGCTAAATAAAAGTAGGCCTCATCTCTGTAAACCTCTCAAAAAATAAAAAAAAAAGCTCTGAAGCAAAAGGGAAGTTCACCCTCCCTTGTGCATGAGCACGACATCTATATAAGGCTGTACAGAACAGCTGCAAAAAAATGGCAGACCACCTGGCAAGCTGTGGCTCCTGTACTAAAGAATCAACATAATATAGAAGCAAGCAAATAATGCGTTTCTCGTCATTGGTGTTGTGCGAAATGGTCGAAATGATAAGTGAGAGACACTGCACCTCCTCCCTACCAAATGCACCAATACGTAACGAACCTCTAGCGACCCGAAACTCTGAAGGAGACAATACATTTTCTCCAATGTATCTCTGGGAGTAAACTAATTGACTCCCTGCTACACAGCCAGCCGGAACCTCTGGGAATGAGGGCAAATCCACCCCTCTCCTTGATAGCCCTGTAATGAAATATATATCCTCCTCAATGGGCATGTACCACTGGTTGGTACCAACCTGAAAATCCTAGTGCCGGGCGTTCCACCTTTGGATAAGATTTATCAAAAATAAACTATGGCCCTTTAGGGAAGTAGCCTCCTCATAGAACTTGAGGAGGCCTACCTGCCTTAGGAGCCCCTGCATAGCTGCTGTAATAGGGTGAGGGTACGCATCTCTCTCCCTCTCTCGTGCCTCCCATAGGCGAACCATGTTATACTGCTCGGCTTGTTGTTGTTGTTCCCCCTCTTCTCTCCTTTCACGTCTCTGAATGATTGACATATTAAACACAATTTTTTTATTAAATGAAACATGTATTTAGAAATATACATATATAATGTTTTTTGAAAAAAAAAAAAAAAAAAAATTCGGTGCGCCAAAAACACAGTCACACACCAGTCTCGGTGCTTCTTTCTATGGAGTGCACTAGCGTCAGTGCACCTAATAATATTATGTGCCTTGAGGATGGTGCTCTAGAAAAAAATTTATGCACCGTTGACTATGTACGGTGTTAGGAGGGCGGTGCGCTAATGAAACTCTATGCCTCGGGGTTTATAGTTAAGTCAACAGACCGACCTCCTGCCATCGTGACATAGTGAATAGTGCGGCCTTTTACAAGGACACACCGTTGACGTAGGAAAAATACGGAAAGCCGTGCGCTGAAAAAAATAGCCATCCCGGCGCTGTTATTTTGGTCAACGCACCACGTCGTAGCTATTCCACTAGGTCAATGGTGTGGCTGGATAACCGACCGCACTACATTTAAAAAAAAGATTAAAATAACACAATGCGCCTTCGGTACCTCCCCAGAACCGGTGCAGATAACATTAGCACCAGTTTACCAGGACGAACCGTTGACCATGTCAAAATGTGTTATGCGGTGAATTGACAACATTACTCACCTCGGGGCGGATAATTCAGTCAATGCACTGTGTTGCTGCTATTCCACATTTAATTTTTTTTATAACATGGTGCACCTATCGGTACCGCCCCAAAACCGGTGCAGATATCGTTAGCACCGGCTGCGGTGCGACCTGTAAATTTACAGGCGGCACCGCAAATCAGTGCGAGCTGAACGGCTCAAGCGCACCGCGCGAAATTTTTTTTTTTTCCTTTTAAATGGTTAATTTTAAGGTTATTTGAAATTCTAATCCGCTAAAAGGCTTAATTACGGAAAAACAAGAAAAATACCTGTACATTTGCTCCTCGAGGAGGCATATTGGCTGTATAATTTACAAAAGAAAATTTGTCCACCATTTTGCAAAATTCAAGTTGGAGATTGGTGGGCAATGCACAGCAGCATTGCGTGTAATGAGTGCAATGGGAGCACTGATGTCAAGGTGGCTCAGGAAAGGATAAATTGCACCGGTGCTTGAGAGCTTTGTAGCAATAACAAAAGTGAAAAATGCGGTTTTTTTGCCGTAATTTTTTTCATTTAACCCTGTTTTGGTGCACGGGTTTTATAGCAACACAAGTGCGTTTTCTTCATTTCACACCAAGCGGTTTCCGTTTTTGCGCGCTTTTTATGAGGCACTGGTGCAGACAGTTTGTAAAGCATCGGTGCGCTACAGTAATACAACGCACAGGGAGGGTGTGTACAAAGCACACAATGCCCTGTGTGCCAATGTTTTGTGCGGTTTTTTGGCCGTAATTTTTTTTTATTTAACCCCGTTCCGGTGCGCGGGGTTTTATGGATGCACTGTTTTTGCGCGCTTTTTATGAGGCACCAGTGCGGATGCTTTTTAAAGCACCGGGGTGCTACAGTAATAAAACACATTAGGCGGGTGTGTACGGAGCGCACGGTGTCCGATGTGCCAATGTTTTGTGCAGTTTTTTGGCTGTAATTTTTTTTTATTTAACATCGTTTTGGTGCGGGAGTTTTATGGGCACACTGGTGCATTTTATTCATTCTGCACTGGGCGGTTTCTGTTTCGCGCGCTTTTTATGAGGCACCGGTGCGAAAGTGTTGTAAAGAACCAGTGCGCTAGAGAAATACAACGCATTGAATGGGTGTGTACGGAGCATTGGTGTCTGGTGTGCCAATTTTTTGTGCAGTTTTTTGGTCGTAATTTTTTTATTTTATTTAACCCTATTCCGGTGTGTAGATTTTGTTGAAAATGCAGCAAGATGATGGAGCTTAGTGAAATGAAGTCACCTTCACTAAGTGGGCCCGCAGGCGATTTTTGGTGCAAAGTCTATTTTTAGACATATGGAGCATGGTCCAGGGGTTGCAGTATGTTATTCTTGGAGTATTGGTCATTTTGGTAAAAATAGATGGACCTCTATTTTTAGACATATAGGTCGAAGTCTATTTTTAGACTGCCTATCCTAAAAATAGAAAAGTCAAATATTATTTACCCTTAATAATATTTGGACTCTAAACTTCAGTTTACTCTCTTGGAGCACTTCAGTTCGAGCTACGGAAGTGGCTCATGCATCTGACAGAGGAATTACGCTATTCCTAGGGGTTTGGTGAGCTCATGCATGGTTGACTTCAGTTAGGACTTCAGTGGCAGAAGTTTGGTAGAGTTGATGAGACAGTTGGTGGAGTTGTGTTCGGTTTAACTTAGTTGAACTAGTTGAGATTAGTTTAACTAGCTAATCAACTAGTAATGAGTGGAGTGAATTAAATATTATTTAATTCACTAATTATTAAATCATTATTCAACTCAAGAACACATCAGTTCACTACAGTGCATGGACAGTTCAGTGGAGACCAGTGAAAGAGGTAGATGAAAGGGTTAAGATAGCTATCAGTTGTGACATCAGTTGTGCATGAGATTTGCACCACACTTGGAGGAATTTCCCATGATGATTGCGCTGTCAAGCCAAGGAGATTTGAACCTTGGATCTCTCATTAGACCAGCCTTGATTGCGCAATAGAGGCAGGCAATTAGTGGATGTGTTTTGAACTTGTGACTTGTTCAAAACCAAGCTAGTTTGTGTGTAACTTCATGAGATAGTACTGAGTACTTGTGAGGAGTATTGTGCTATGTACTGTTACATGTTTTCTCCATTATAATATACAGAATAGCTGAGGGGTTTTCAGCTATAAGCTTTCCCCATACATATTGTGTAATGTGTGTGATGTTTTGATGATCTTTTGATCGCATACCGCTTGTTTTATTTCTGCATGTGTGATGATCTGAGTGGAAGAGATTATGTGTTGCATATGAATTCGAATTGATATGTGATCAGGATAATATCGGTGGATAAATATTCTTTATTCAACAAATTTCTACATGGTATCGGAGCTATTGAAGCAGAGATTGATCATCACAGTGATTACAAACTTATTTCGGTAGACAGAGTCTGCATGCGGGCCAGGTAGCCTCTGGATCCATCCTTTCCTTTGAAAGGTGATATATCCAGTAAATGCCCTTGCAGTCGATCTCTGTGCTAGAAATAATTTGTTCTCACAGATCAAGAGCGGTTGAGCTTTGAGCTTGGAATTCGAATTTTGCAGCAGTTTTGTTTTCTTGGTGCCAGAGTTGAAAATGTCTTTCAACAGTTTGCGACTCGAATATGCTCTTGAAGGCAGTTCGAATTATGTTGCATGGAAGGATCGCATGGAGGTAGTATTAGAAGATAATGGACTGAAGGAGTTCGTATATACGGATGTCCAAAAGCCCACTGATCCTGCTGAAGTCGAAGCTTGGCAAAAGAAGATGGCGAAATGTCGAAGGATTCTATTGGAGGGCGTCAAGGATCATATTGTAACCAACCTGCATGGAAAAGCTTCTCCATATCTAATGTGGAAAGCTTTGACGGATCTATTCCAGAGTAAGAGCGACCAAAGGAAGCTGGCGCTCAAAGATAAGCTCAGAAACATCAAGATGGAGAAAGGCGACAGTATCGCCAAATACCTCACGAAGTTCACTCAATGCAGAGATGAGCTGGGAAGTGTGGGGGTGACTGTCAAAGATGAGGAAATGGTGGACCTGGCTTTCCTTGGTCTTCCGAAGGCCTGGCATTCATATCAAGATAGTGTCAATGGTCGGGAGAAGTTTCCGGGATGGGAGCGCCTTTGGGCGGATCTCATGCAGGAGGAGATAAGGAGGACTACCAGGGATGGATCTTCATCCAAGGTATCTGATGAAGAAAATTACACTTTGGCTGCCAAAGCAAAGAAGGGGAAGAGCAAGAAGGCTTCTCAGTCTGGTTCGAAAGGCAAGAAGCAAGACATTTCCAAGGTGAAGTGTTTTCACTGTCACCAGCACAGACACTATGCCACAAATTGTCCGCAGAAGAAGAAAAATAAGAAGGCTACCAGATCTGCAGCGGGAGAGGCATTGGCTTCTCAATTCGAACTCGATTTTTCACTGATCGCATGCTTGGTTTCAAGTGTGGCGGGATCAGTATGGTTCTTGGACAGTGGTGCGTCATTTCACATGACCGGAGATTGAGATCTGTTTTCAGATCTGGAGGAAAAAGATCTTGGAGTGCACATCGAGATGGGCGATGATGGTAGATACAGTGCGACTGGTATCGGTACCATTTCCTTTGAGAGAGAGTCTGGTAAACCTTTCATATTGAAGGAAGTTTTGCATGTTCCAGGATTGATGAAGAACCTGATCTCTGTGGTGATGTTGGAAGACAAGGGGTATGATGTGGTCTTCAGCGAAGGAAAAGCCTTCATGCGCAGTAAGACTACTGGAGAGACCCAAAAGATAGGGGTTCGAACCAAGAACCTTTATCAGTTGCAGGTAGATGGCTGCGCAGCAATGGCATGCAAGGCGGGAGAAGTGGTGAGCCGGGATGATGAGGGCGAACTGTGGCACAGGAGATTGGGCCACCTTCACCATGGAGCTTTGAAGATACTGCATCAGATTTCTACCGGGCTTCCTAAGGGCACTCTTGCGCAGTCATATCAGTGCAAGGGTTGTACCTTGGGGAAGTATGTGAAAGCCACTTTTCACGAGAAGGATAATCGCACCACGATGATCCTTGAGAGAGTTCACACAGACGTGTGTGGTCCTTTCTCTGTAGCTTCGACAGCAAAGCACAAGTACTATGTGATATTTGTTGATGATTTCTCTCGGAAGTGTTGGATCTTCTTCATGCAGAAGAAGAGCGAGACATTTTCTAAGTTCTATGAATTCAAGGCACTGGTAGAGAAGGAATCGGGGAAGCATGTGAAGGCTCTTAGGAGCGACAATGGTGGTGAATTCATCTCGGCTGAATTCAAAGACTTTTGCAATACAGAAGGGATTCGGAGAGAGCTCATCACACCCCATAACCCACAGCAGAACGGGGTGCCTGAGCGGAATAACAGAACGATCGTGGGTGCTGCACGAGCGATGTTGCATGATCAGGGCCTACCCCTTCACTTGTGGCTGAGGCATGCAATACAGCAGTGTATGTGCAGAACCGTTGTCCTCACAAGGTTCTTGGCATGGGTACACGGAGGCGTTTTTACGGAAAGAGGCTGATATTTCTCATACGAGAATTTTGGCTCACTTTGTCTACATGCATGTGACGAAGGATGCCAGAAAGAAGCTGGATCCGACCGCAGAGGTTGGAATATTTTTGGGGTACACTGATACACCTCACAACTATCAGGTGTATTTTCCAGACAGTCGCAAGACTGTTGTGCGACGGGATATCAAGTTTCGGGAGGAGAAAGCCATGCAGTGTTCGCTTGAGAGGGAGCCACACTTGCATGCAGATGAGGAGTTGTTAGTTCCTAAGGAGGAGCTTCCAGATGTGGATCAGCCACAAGAGGAAGTTCAGGAGGTGGAAGAAACCACCCATGCAGTGCCAACCATCAGAGGGCGCAAGTGCACTACAGAAGCTGAGCGACTGGCTCGAGATGCAGAGAAGGTTGTAGGACCACCTACAACATAGCGCAGACAAAGGCAGTCACCGGATCGGTACACTGGATACATGGATCTTGTGAGTCAATGTGTCGTGACGGAGCCATCCTCTTTTGAGGAAGCTGTGGAGGAACCTGCATGGGTAGATGCCATGATCAAAGAATATGATTCGATCGTTAGAAACAGTGCATGGGAGATTTTCCCAAGACCGGAAGGGAAATCAATGAACGCAGGTTGTGATGGATCTACAAAGTGAAGCAAGCAGCTGACGGGAGTGTGGAGAAGTACAAGGCAAGATTTTTTTCTCGAGGCTTCTCACAGATTGAGGGGATCGATTATGAGGAAACCTTTGCACCTGTCACAAGGTATTCTTCCATACGAACGATTCTTGCTCTCTCAGTGTAGATGGGGTGGAACATTCATCAGATGGATGTGAAGATTGCGTTCCTCAACGGAGTCATTAAAGAGGAGGTGTACATAGAGCAGCCCGAAGGTTTCGAGATCTTCAGCAGCGAGTCACATGTGTGCAGGCTCAAAAGAGCACTGTATGGGTTGAAACAAGCACATCGTGCTTGGTACACATGGATAGACAATTATTTCACCAGACTTGGATTCTCCAAGAGTGAGGCGGATCCGAACCTATACCAGATTGTGGTGGAGGGTAAGTTGCTGATCATTGTACTTTATGTAGATGATCTGATTTTGACCCAGTGATGAAACAATTGATACCATGCAAGGAGGAACTTGCTAGAGAGTTCGAGATGAAGGACTTGGGCCTCCTTCATTATTTCTTGGGATTGGAGATTTGGCGGTGCAGTATGGAGAATTTACTTTTGTTAGGAGCAGAAGTAGACCGGGAGATACTGGAGAAGTTCAACATGCATGGCTGCAAGCCTGTTGATACTCCTCTTCCTGGTGGATGGAGGAAGGAGGATGCTACTTTGGCAGAGGTAGTGGATGCCATTGTTTATCGACAGTTGGTGGGGTCGCTTATGTATCTGGTCAATACACGACCCGACATATGCTATGCTGTTAACCAGCTTTCACAAGCTATGGTTAAGCCAACCAAGCTCTTCTGGAAGGCAGGTAAGCATGTATTGCGTTATCTTAGTGGCACATCGGGATATGGTCTATGGTACAGACAGGAGGATGGAGCGAAGCTTTCCGGCTTCACTGATGCAGATTGGGTAGGGAGCCCAACGGACTGTAAGAGCACATCTGGAGGGATTTTCAGCATTGGGTCGACAACAGTTTCCTGGTACAGCAGGAAGCAGAGATCCGTGGCACTCAGTTCAGCAGAGGCCGAGTACATGGCAGCTAGCTTGGCTGCATGCGAGGCTATTTGGATGAGGAAGATCCTCGTTGGATTGTTCGGGTTGCATTTGGAGCCTACAGTGATTTATTGTGATAACTAGAGTTGCATTAAACTCTTGGCTAATCTAGTATTTCATGATAGATCCAAACACATCGACATCAGGTACCATCATATCAGAGATTGTGTTCAGCGGAGAATCATGATGCTTTCATATGTTCCCACGGAGGATCAGGATGCCGACATCCTGACGAAGGCGCTCACCAGGAGAAAGTTCGAATTCCACAGAGGAAGGATAGGGGTTGCAGATAATCCATATCTTGCTGAGAGGGAGTGTTGAAAATGTATCAAGATGAGGGAGCTTAGTGAAATGAAGTCGCCTTCACTAAGTGGGCCCGCAGGCAAATTCTGGCGCAAAGTCTATTTTTAGACTATGTCTATTTTTAGACATATGGAGCATGGTCCAGGGTTGCAGTATGTTATTCTTGGAGTATTGGTCATGTTGGTAAAATTATATGGACCTATATTTTTGGACCTATAGGTCAAATTCTATTTTTAGACTGCCTATCCTAAAAATAGGGAAGTCAAATATTATTTACCCTTAATAATATTTGGACTCTAAACTTCAGTTTACTCTCTTGGAGCACTTCAGTTCGAGCTACAGAAGTGGCTCATGCATCCGACAGAGGAATTACGCTATTCCTAGGGGTTTGGTGAGCTCATGCATGGTTGACTTCAGTTAGGACTTCAGTGGCAGAAGTTTGGTGGAGTTGATGAGACAGTTGGTGGAGGTGTGTTCGGTTTAACTTAGTTGAACTAGTTGAGATTAGTTTAACTAGCTAATCAACTAGTAATGAGTGGAGTGAATTAAATATTATTTAATTCACTAATTATTAACTCATTATTCAACTCAAGAGCACATCAGTTCACTACAGTGCATGGACGGTTCAGTGGAGACCAGTGAAAGAGGTAGATGAAAGGGTTGAGATAGCTATCAGTTGTGACATCAGTTGTGCATGAGATTTGCACCACACTTGGAGGAATTTCCCATGATGATTGCGCTATCAAGCCAAGGAGATTCGAACCTTAGATCTCTCATTAGACCAGCCTTGATTGCGCAATAGAGGCAGGGAATTAGTGGATGTGTTTTGAACCTGTGACTTGTTCAAAACCAAGCTAGTTTGAGTGTAACTTTATGAGATAGTATTGAGTACTTGTGAGGAGTATTGTGCTATTTACTGTTACATGTTTTCTCCATTATAATATACACAATAGCTGAGGGGTTTTCAGCTATAATCTTTCCCCATACATACTGTGTAATGTGTGTGATGTTTTGATGATCTTTTGATCGCATACCGCTTGTTTTATTTCCGCATGTGTGATGATCTGAGTGGAAGAGATTATGTGTTGCATTTGAATTCGAATTGATATGTGATCAGGATAATCTTGGTGGATAAATCTTCTTTATTCAGCAAATTTCTACAGATTTTAAGGGACCACCGGTGCATTTTTGTCATTCCGCACCAGGCGGTTTCTATTTTCGTGCGCTTTTTATGAGGCACCGGTCCGGAAGTGTTGTAAAGGACCGGTGCACTACAGAAATGAAATGCACCAGGCGGGTGTGTACGGAGCACACGATGTCCAGTGTGCCAATGTTTTGTGCGCATCGGTGCTTTCTCGTGTTGAACGCATCGGTGCGTTTTATAGTGATAAGCGCACTGGACGAAATACATCCGCAAACACCTTCATTTGCCAACCTCCTCTAGTAACCTCCACTAGAGACGGATGTCTGGGGTATTTTTATATGGGGTTCCTAAAAAAAATACACTAGAGGGTCTTTTCCTTGTAGTGTTGGCATGGCACAACATCGCAGATCACAAGAAATAGAGTCTAACCACAAAGTAAATCTTATAAAGTGTGCAGTGCGATCAGATGAGGGCTGTTAGATCTAGGGGCAGATCAACGAAAGACGGTGAATCGCGAGCCCGCACATCGCAAATTTGAGCAAATATAGCTAGGAAATGTTAATTTGTTTGTGATGTGGTAAGGTTAGAAAGTTGCAATGCGGTGAAAGGGAGGAGCAACGTGTCGACACTGCACATTAGCGCACATCGCAGAGTTTAAGGTTTGTACTTAAGAGTTCGTACGGTAAGCTGGATGCGATGCGATGCGATCACATATCGCAGAAAATAGGAGATACGTCTATTGCAAAATGTTAAAAATTCCAGGCAAGCGAAATGCGATGCGCTGTGTATGCCGAGCCTTTCTAGTGTTAAATAACAACAGAGGTGGAAAAGGGAATTATAGCGTAAAAACTTTGATACACAAAAATGCGATATGAGACCAAACATGATAAAGTTTGAAGTTAAGATCTGATGTATTTCAAGTCTGGGGCTATGTGATTTTATGAAGAAAATATTGGAATCATAGGACGACTCGAGTAACAAAGGAAAGGTTGAACACAACAAGAAAAGGCTCGGGTAAGTAAAAGGACCTGACCTCGTGCAGAACAGTGTCATGTAGATGTAGCTGTGAGTCAAAATTGAAAGGTTGAACACAAGAGAGAAAACTATGGGCAAATGACCTGACACTCATGCAGAGGTGTGATGCGGCTGTGGTAGTTTGATAACAAAGATTGAATGTGGGCAGAAGGAAACTTGGGTAAGTAATCCGACATAGAGTAGAGGAGAAGAGAAGAGCATAGAACATTGCAGGTAAGATATGCAATAGGTAGAGATGTTGTAAAGCATAAAGGCATGGGTCAAGCCGGGCTAAGAGAGTAATGCAACAATACAGTTGGAAACGTAACTAAATAAACATAAAAGACAAAGGGACAACAAGTAGAAGAGGAAAAATGCACAACAAAGTGAAGAAACTAATGGGCCGAGTAAATAATTGATTGTAAATAAAAATGTATTATTTATTTTTATATTGTTTGTGATGCAAAGGAAAGTCTCCGTAGGCAAAGAAAAACTCCAATTTAATTATGAAATGAGTAGACAGTGTTGTAACCTCCTGAAATCATGAGCGAGAAAATGAGAAGGTGGAAGGCAAAGAGTCGTTCTTGTTCATTTCATATTCCCATGTGGAATGCAAACAACGATAGGGTGATATCTATAAATGATGTTACTGTCATATGAATTAAGAGGTTAGAGAGTGGAAGAAGAAGATAGAGTAGAAAGAGAAGTTGTGAATATCCAGAGATGATATAAAGAAAATTTGAAGTCTGGAAGGAATTCAGTGAAGAAGGAGAAAAACATAGCTGATATCCAGGTAAATCAACATATGATTTTATTTTAGAGTGAGGAAGTTGGTGCTTCCATATCAAGTTGTAGCTTGATAGATGTCTAGTTGTAGTTGGTTGAGGTAGGAGCCTCCTGTGGGTTGTAACCTATAGAAAATACATGGGAGTTGGTGCTCCCGTTTCAGGTTGTAGCTTGATAGATGTCTAGTTGTAGCTGGTTGAGGTAGGAGCATCCTGTGGGTTGTAGCCTGCATAAAACAAATGGGATTTGGAGCTTCCTTGCAAGTTGTAGCTTGCAGAATTTGAGGTAGTACCCTCTTGTAGATTGGAGCCTACAGAAAATCAGTGGTGAGAGGGAGTTGGAGCTTGCCTTTGCATCACAACAATAATAAGATGTGGTTTTCTCCCTTATGGGTTTCCACTTATATATGTTGTCCATGTGCATGATGATTATGTGTTGATGTTCTGTATTTAATCTTCTTAATACTTGCTGCTCACATATTAATATTGATGTTTCATTATATATTAAGTTGATCATGAAATGAAGGTGTAAATAAGTTTAAAGGAAAGTTTAAAAGTCCATAAATGTATTAAACTGATTCTCCCCCCCTCTCGGTTTAACTAAGGGTTCATCAATTGGTATTAGAGCTAGTTCCTTTGGTGCAAGCCTAATAGCTTGAAGGAGATCTAGTTGAGTAATGGACTATCAAAATGTACCCGTGTTAAATAAAAAAAAAATTCCTGAATGGAGAGATAAGGTTAAAACAGATTTAATGGCTTATGAACCTGAGGTATGGAAGCTTGCATGTGATGGTTACTGCATAGACTCTCCCTCTTTACAAGAACAACACTGGAATTCCAAGGAAAAATGTGTGATATATAACAGTCTTCATAACAAGGATATTGATTTAATAATGGATTTAACCTCTGCAAAAGGAATATGGAATAGATTTCATCTCATGCATGAAGGAGACACTAGTGGATGCATTATCAAAAAGGAGAAGATAAACCATAAGAATAAGAAAAATTCCTTTCAAAAGGAAAAAGGTCAATTAAATGGGATACCTGCTAGGGTGAATGGATGTGAGTACCATGAAGAAATTAAAACTGAGGAAAAAGCCAAACTTGACACAACCTTGACTGAAATAGAAAGATTGAAGAATGAAAACAAAAACCTTAAGGCATTGGTGCAAGTATGTGATGAGAGAGAATATGAAGATAAGGAGGAAATTGTTGGCCTGAAGACACAACTTGAAGAAGCAAGGAAAGTAGAAGACATTATGCTGCAAAAAATAAGAGAGAAAAGTCTGGGATGTGGAAGATTGGAATAAGAGGCGGTAAGCCTGAGGATGAAATCAAAGAAGGCCCAAATTGAACTAATTATGAATATTCCACAAATGAAAAGTTCTAGACAGTTGGACCAGATTCTAAATGCTCATAGGTATCCTCTTATAAAGGTTGGGATAGGCTATGAAGGAGAAACCAACAAGTCCAAGGTAGAAGATAACAAGAATATCATTTTTGTAAAAGTTGTAAAGGATAATGAAGCTACTCGAAAGATGCCTACAGAAGTATAAGCCAGCAAGAGCATGATTTGTAAAGAAACTAACAGAAACAAGCAGCAACATGAAAGGACAGAGAATGAGAGGAAGAAATAGTCAGTTGCAAAAGGCTCATACACTCCTGAATATGAACTAAATAAATTTAGAAGCTATCAAAGGAGGTTCTTTCCTCCCATGAGAAGTATCACTTGTCTTGCCTGCCACAAACTTGGACATATTGCAACATACTGTAAGACAAAGAAAATCCAGTCCTACCAGCAAAGGATGCAAAAAATTAAAATACTACCTCAAGCAAACAAATGGAGAGGACAACCTTTCACAAGGTACACTAATCGATTCCATGGCTACTGTTTTTCATGCAATGAATTTGGACATAAATCTGTTGAATGTAAATTGTGTTAAAAAGGGGGAAAAATGCCATACATCAACTCAAACTTACTTAAGTAAAATAAGATGTTATTCATGCCACAAGCTTGGTCACAAAGAAAAATACTGTAAGCTTCCATATACATTAAAGAATTGTAGATAGATGATGGAATCCAATCAAATCAGACAAAAATGTGAATAAAAAAGAAGTGCAAACATTATGAAGAACCCCGATAAAGTATGGAAAGAAAAGAGAAAGGGGGAGCCTGTTACCTCAATAACATAATGAATCCATCATAGTCTCAGGGGGAGCTTCTCTATGAAGCAACGCAAATATCCAACCAATAATAGATAAGCAACAACATCCCAAGGGGAGAGAAGTTCATCAATAGTCCCCATAAAAGTGGTTTAAGAAGAGCTCCTTGGAATAAGAATAACTAAAAGTTCAGGAAGGGAAAGGACAATTCCTCTAACAGAGAACTATAGAGGAAGAAGAATACCTGAAGCATTCAATAGGAAACTGGTTGATGGAAGGAGCGAAGGTAGCAAGCAACCATGGTGGTAGAGGGAACATCAACCATGAACATGTAAGCTAAGAAGAAAACAACACACTAAGTGATGAATGATTAAAATCACAAAAATTATGCTTTGAGCTATAGAACTGGAAATATCCATAGAGGATGATCACATTGTGCATCACACTACAAGAGTTAGCAATGAAATAAATTTAAGAAGGATGAGTAAGATAAATGTTTATCATCATTATATCATTCCATCTTTCATCTATAGAAGGTCCCCTTGGAGGAAAGCTGTTAAATGAGTGATAAAACTATGAGTGGTCTGCCCTTGTAGATTCTAAGTAAAGAAATTGAAGATTCCTTCCCGAAGATCATTATGTTAGAATAGTTGAATTGTATGTAGAGCAACAATGATTCTAGGGAAATCCTAGAAAGGAATATGCAGTGACATTATTTTAAACCAGAATGACAAAATAAGAAAAAGGTTAATGATGCCAAGATTAGATTCAATATATTGATGATTGCTGTTAAGAAAAATGGAGAGCTCAATAGTAGAAACTATGAATGTTGTCTTAACTATGGGGGAATGTGCGAGCTGAAGTGAAATTATTGTATAGTTTATCAAATTAGTATCAATTGGTATTTGGATCAAGCAGCCTGCCTATCAATAGAATACCAAGTGTTATCAGTGAAGCAGTGGTATGGTACATGTCCTCAGGATCAGAGTATTATGGAAAAAGTACATCAAGGTAGTATACCCAGTGTTATATGCATTATTAAAGCATAAAAAGGTCAATGAAAGTGCAAAAGGATCATTATCTTGTTTACACTTGAAGTAGTATATTAAGCATTGAAGCAATATCTATTTCTAGCTATAATTGTATGCCTTTCTCAAGTCAGTACAGATATATCTTCAAGACCTGTTTCTTAAGATCATTCATAAAACTGTGTGAAGTCTGTTTAATGAGATTTAAATTAAAAAAATTGAAGATGTTTTGCTGAAGATCATCATGATAGAATAGTTAAAGTATCTGAAGTATGAAGGACTAGTTGTGTTAATATTACATTTGAAGCTCAAGAGTCTGTTATTGATTCATCTAAAGCATACTTCAACAGAAAGGATTTGCTGGTATTTCACCATTAAAGAGAGGTTGATCATTGACATACATACCCCCTTATGTCATAAATAAAATTTCATAGTTGATAAGTGAGTCTGACCAATACATTGAATGTATCTAGCCTCAAGGGTTTGTTTTGAAAGTACATTGTACAAGAAGTAAAGTCATTTTGTCTCTTAGATTGAAAGATATTGTCTAATATCAAAATAAGTTGTAAGATTTGGTTTGATTCATTGTTCACATCAGTAACAAGGACCTTTCAGCTATTAAGTGGAATATCCCTGTCAACAACCTAGCTCATATCACCACCAACATGAAGTAAAAGTGAACCAGAACTATAAAAGATATATTGGCATCGTCATATTTGAATAGATGTGTACTACAGATATGTACCTCAGATGAAGATCATAATATGGACTGAAGTATATTTGGAGCAGACTTTATATGACGTATGGAGCATTCTCATTACTTTAGTATTATTCCAATGACGCATCTCTGATTATATAATTCTGGTACAATGTGTTCTATGAAGTTTCCTTATCATCACTTTCAGATTTATAAAAGTGCAAGGATTCTGAGCTTTGGGATGGTATCAAATTACTGTATATATACATACAAGTTCAATGATTCTCAAAGTGTTCTCCTAACAACTCTTGTACACCAGTCTGGAGCAGAAAGGTATAAATTCAGAAGAAGAAGGCCTAAACACAAATCAGAGAGAGGAAATGAAAAGATAGAAACTACACTGGGAAATGTGAAACCCTTTGCCATTGATGTCAAAGGGGGACGAAAAGAAAGCAGAAGAAGAAGAAAAGCTCTTCTGAAAATCAAGCAGAGGAAGAAAGACACTTCTCAGAATGAAAGGGGGAGGAAGTCTTGGAGGAAGCATTGGAGTATTGGTGGATGTGTTTCCATCAATGCCAAAGGGGGAGACTGTTGGAAATATTTTCATTGCTGGCAAAGGAGCACCAACAGAACTATCATTAAGAAAAAGAAGTAGAGAAGAAACAACAATATGGAAAATAAGCAAAGGAGCAATAATGCAGTAAGAAAGCATAAAAGAGAGGCAGAAGAGCAACAGAGAGGCAAGGAGTAGCATTAGACCATCAACAAAGGAAAATGAGTAGAGATGAGAAAATTTAGAATCAAAGGAGAAAAGGTAGCAAAGGAAGTTAAGGCATAAAAGGAACAAAGGCAGCAGAGGTAGCAAAGGCAACAAAAAGAAGCAGAGGCAACAGAGAAGCAATTAAGGTAGAAAAGGAGAAAAGGCAGCAAAACAAGCTCAGGAGAGGTCGACGCATTTAAGGCATGTAGCAAGTGTAATAATTTCAAGTCGGAATGAATAACCAAAAGAACAAGCTCATGATAGATTCACAGAAGCAACAAAGAAGAAGAGGCAACATAGGCAGAAAAGAAGAAGAGGCAAAGGGGTGTAGCAAGGGAAAGAATCCCAAGTTGGAGTGAATAGCTAATAGAAGAACAAGCTCAGGAGAGATAAACGCACTTAGAAACTGAATAAAGCTGAGGGAGGAGAAACATGGAGGAACTAGTGTTGCAAAGCGGCGACAATATAAAGCTCAGGAGAGAATCATGTTGAAGAATACTAAACAAGATCAAGAGGAGTAGCGTGGAGGAACTGATGTTGCAGAGCAACGATACGATAAACAAACAAAAAATGAATAAGGTAGATATCACTTATACAATTTCCAAAGGAGAGGAACAAACAACCAAGATTAGATCACAAAAGTGAAGGCGAGAGATGGATGACGAAGATCGAATCGCATCAAGAGCGATTTCAAAATCGCAACATTTAAGAGTTTATCATTAAGGCGTCACATGGTAAGTAAAAGTATTTGAGATGTGAAATGGAGAGGACACGTGTTGGCACGATGCAACATCACAAATCATAAGAAATAGAGTATAACCACAAAGTAAATCGTATAAAGTGCGAAGTGCGATTAGATGAGGATCGTTAGATCTGGGGGAAGATCAACAACAAATGACGAATCGCGAGCCCGCACATTGCAAATGTTAGCAAATAGCACTAGGAAATGTTAATTTGTTTGCGATGCGGTAAGGTTAGAGAGTTGTGATGCGGTGAAAGGGAGGAGCCACGTGTTGGCATTGCGCATTAGCGCACATTGGAGTGTTTAAGGTTTTTACTTAAGACTTCGCATGGTAAACTGGATGTGATGCAATGCGGTCACATATCGTAGAAAATAGGAGATACGTCTATTGAAAAACGTTAAAAATTGCGGGAAAGAAAAATGCGATGCACTTTGATTGGTCACTACGTTGTGGGACCCTTCAACTAAAGTTAAGCGTGTATGCCGAGCCTTTCCAGTGTTAAATTGCATCGGAGATGGAAAAGGGAATTATAAAGAAAAACCTATGATACACCAAAATGCGATATGAGACCATACGCGATAAATTTCAAAGTTAAGATCTGATGTATTTAAATTTTGGGGCTACGTGATTTTATGAAGAAAACGTTGGAAGCAGAGGATGACTCAGGTGACAAAGGAAAGGTTGAACATAGAAAAAATAAGCTCGGTTAAGTAAAAGGACCCAACCCCGTACAAAACAGTGTCATGTAGATGCGGCTGTGAGTCAAAAAGGAAAGGCTAAATGCAAGAGAGAAAACTATGGGAAAATGACCCGACACTCGTGTAGAGGTGTTATGCGGCTGCGACAGTTTGATAGCAAATACTGAACGTGGGCAGAAGGAGACTCGAGTAAGTGACCCGACACAGAGCAAAGGAGCAGAGAAGAGAATAGAACATTGCAGGTAAGATATGCAATAAGCAGAGGTGGTGTAAAGAATAAAGGCATGGGTCAAGCCGGGCTAAGACAGTAATGCAGTAGCATAGTTGGAAATGTAACTGCAGAAACATAAAAGACAAAGGGACATCAAGCAGAAGAGGACAAATGCACAAAAAAGCAAAGAAACTGTTGGGATGAGTAAATAATTAATTATAACTGAAAATTTATTATTTATCTTTATATTGTTTGTGATGCAAAGGCAAGTCTCCGTAGGTAAAGCAAAACTCCAATTTAATTTTGAAATGAGTAGACAATGTTGTAACCTCCTGAAATGATGAGCGAGAAAATGAGAAGGTGGAAGGCAAAGAGTCGTTCCTGTTCATTTCATATTCCCATGTGGAATGCAAAGAGTGAGAGGGTGATATATATAAATGATGTTACTGTCATACACATTAAGAGGTTAGAGAGTGGAAGAAGAAGATATAGCAGATAGAGAAGCTGTGAAGATCCAGAGATGATATAAAGAAAATTTGAAGGCTGGAAGGACTGCAGTGAAGAAGCAGAAAAACAGAGCTGATGTCCAGATAAATCAGCATATGATTTTATTGTAGAGTGAGGAAGTTGGTGCTTCCATATCAAGTTGTAGCTTGATATATGTCCAGTTGTAGCTGGTTGAGGTAGGAGCCTCTTGTGGGTTGTAGCCTACAGAAAATACATGGGAGTTGGTGCTTCCATTTAAAGTTGTAGCTTGATAGATGTCCAGTTGTAGCTGGTTGAGGTAGGGGCCTCCTGTGGGTTGTAGCTTGCAGAAAACAGATGGGAGTTGGAGCTTCCTTGCAATTTTTAGCTTGCATAATTTGAGGTAGTAGCCTCCTATAGATTGGAGCCTACAGAAAATCAGTGGTAAGAGGGAGTTGGAGCTTGCCTTTACATCCAAACAATAATAAGATCTGGTTTTCTCCCTTATGGGCTTCCACTTATATCTGTTGTCCATGTGCATGATGATTATGTGTTAATGTTCTATATTTAATCTTCTTAATACTTGCTGCTCACATATTAAGATTGTTGTTTCATTATATATTAATTTGATCATGAAATGAAGGTGTAAATAAGTTTAAAGGAAAGTTTAAAAGTCCATGAATGTATTAAACGGATTCACCCCCCCTCTCAGTTTAACTAAGGGTTCAATAGAAAAGATAGTCAATAGTATTTTGGACAGATATAATAAGAAATGAACCAGATGAGGGAGGGGTGTTTGATTTTGCTGCTTATTTCATGACAATTGCCTATAAGGTTTTGAATTGAGTTCCTCCTCCATGTTTTCTACCAAAATCCCAGGATTTTCTTCAGTTAAGTGCTACTTGTAAATTTTGGGATTAGTTTGTGTATGATGATGATAATTTAGAAATTAGATTATATGGAGCTAGGATTGAACCTTACAGATTACCAATTTTTTCCCCATGAGATTGTTTGCCTTGGAGTTTATTAGACAGAGTCTAAATGTAGATTAAGTACATTTTGTTCCAATAAATAAGGGTCAGTTATTTAAGTTTCCTATGTCTGTGGGTCCATTCATAGTGAACATGAGGCAAGCAAAAAATGAAGCTAACAGGATGTTAGAAAACATGCACTTGTTATTGGGTGAGAAATGGGCCTATGATCCTCACAAGGTAATCTCTAATAGAAGGGTTGAAAATGGTTATTCTGATTTTGTTCATGATAGTAGGCCTGAAGTAGAGAAGTTGGATAACAAAGTTTTTGCAGACTCTGATAGTTCCAACATTCAGACTCCAATTATTTCTGAAAAATTAAGCAAAAGAAGTAAAGAGAAAGCTGTTGATTCTGAAGATGAAGAATAGAGAGCTGAGAAAAGAGCTGGATTGACTGAAGAAATACAAAGCACTCAATCTGCTTTCCTTCTTCAATTAGGAGATTCTCAGAGTGCATCAGCTTCACCATCAAGACATGGATATGTTCAGGATCATGTTCCCTTGATCAAGCAAGTTTTTTCTCGAATTGCAAAAAAGAATAAGAATATTAAAGCTAGTATGGAGGCTCAAGCTAAGTATCAGGTTACTCCTGAACAAACCATATTGTTGACTGCTATGGACTTAGAAAGGGACCAGTTTAAAATTGCTTTCTCTCACCCCTCTGAAATGACAGTAGGGTCATCGAGCAATTTTAAAACTGTTAATTTAACTCTTGATGCTAAGAAGATCCCTTTACTTGACAAAGTTAATTTGCATATGCAAACATGCCAATTGATTGTTAATGACCTAACTAAAACTAGTGCAGTTTCTCATAAGGCAGAAAATATGTTAGGAAAAGTGATCAAACAGGAAAATTGGAGAAGGCTAATTCCAGGGCTCTTTCAACTCAGAATGAAGAGTTGAAGAAGATAATTGTAAAAATTGGAATGGATCCTAATGATAAATCAACTGTACAGAAGTTACTACAAAGTGCAGAGTCAGAAATCAATGTGTTGAAGAAGAAATTTAAGTTACCTACTGGACAACATCCCATGGTAGCAGAGGTAGAAAATGAAAAAGAGAGTCTTTTACAGCTGCTATTGCAGAAACAAGAGGATATTTCTAAGTTAAAGGATTCTGTAATTAAGTTGAAAAGTCAAATTGAATCTAATTCTTGCACCATAGTCATGCCATCTAGAACTGATGATCCAGCAACAAGATTGTCCCAGTTGAGCACAAAGTTAAAAATGGAAGAGATCGATCTTAAGAAGACTCAGAGAGAGCTTGACACAATGATGAAGATAATGTAGGCCAAAGAAGGAGAAGTCAATAAGTATAAGTCATAGTGTCAGACAACTTATGATGAAATCAAGAGTCTTAAAGAAAAGCTGAAAGGAAACATAAATATGATTCAAGTGAAGGATATTGCGTGGAATGAAATCATTGAAGTCATGAAAACAACTTGGGAGTCCTTGATAATAGTGTCAGAGGAAAAGAGCATAGTCAGAGATATGTAAGAACTTGTTGTGGCTGACAAATAGAAGACTCTAAACAAAGCTTTATGGGAAAACAAATTCATTGATTTTATCAATTGCAAGACAGATCAAGAGTTGGATGAAAATGAAATCAAAGATAGGACATTATGTGTCCTAGAGATAAATAAATTGATTGTGAAAAATGCTTGCAGGAGGTCGGCAGAGAAAAAATTGACAGAAATTAAACAAGTTGTAAACAGATTTGATCACATATTTGACAAAAGGACCAAAGAAGGGCTGCCATCATGTTGGGACCTGAGAGGCAGTCTTCTATCATGGGATTCATACGAGCCACTGTTAGTGATAACAAAGAGTAATATTGATAATACCCATGAGAAAACTGTAATATTGAAAGGAGCTACAGTTGTTAATTTCTTACAGAGGCATTTTCGGTTATTATGGATGGTAAAAATTTGTTTACAGAAAGGCCTACTTTCAACACGATCATTGCCTTCAAATTGTAATATCACAAGTTGGTCAATTCTCCCAAAGCCAACATTGAAAAATGGAAGAAGTGCAGAGCATGGATGACTGATTCACTGGATGACACCTCAGTAACTAAGAAGGACACATCAGCGAACCAGGAGAACATCGTGACAACTAATCAAATCCAGATTCAAAAAATAGATTGATGCTTTAGTTTTATTTATATTTTTGTTAAAATATGCATGTTGTAATGAAGTTTTAAATTATGATGTAATAGGTATTTTACACAGTTCTAGGAATTTTTAGTAGTTACAAGTAGTTCCAACAGTTACAAACTGCCTTTGTATGTATTTAAGAAAATGAGAAAGAAAGAGGAGGGTTCAGAGTTTTGGACTTCTATATGACTGCAAATTTTGTACTTAATTTTCTGAGAAATTAATGAAAGAAGATCAAGTTTCTTGCATATGTTGATGCTGAATTGTTTTTCCAGTTTCATTATGTGTTTATTCTTCTTTGAATGAAGTGAAGTAAAGTAGCTGCGATTATCTTTATTACACCTGTAAGTAAGAGTTAAATAACTTTAATTTGCGCTCCTTCACTCCAACTATTGTTTCTACATAAAATTATTCTGGAATTTAAAATGATAGATTATGTTCTTCAACATATCATTTTGATTTTCTCTTCCAGTTCTTCCTTTCACTCAAATATCAATAGTTAATGGCAGTGTGAAGTCTTTTATTATATAATATTATTGAGGGTATTAAATAATTAATTTCCAAAGGTATTAAACAAAGACCATCTGATATCATAGTTTTGTGACATACATTTATAAAATGTCTTAAGCTATGATTCCTTACCACAACCAAGGAATTGTCTCTTGAGAGACAACACCTCTGATGGATCCCCATGACACTTTATGTATATGTGATTTGGTTAATTATGGTGTCACTTTTAATGATGGTTCTCATTATTCCTTTAATGAAACTCATGTTTTTTATGAGCATACTACTTCTTAGGAATTAACTGGTCACCCGTGAGTTATATCATTCTGAGTTTGAGAAGCATATTAAAGGTTATGGTTCCAAAATTCTTCATCATATGGGATATACATGCGATGGATGTTGGCGTGTAGGGGATTCATACCTAGGTTTTGAACACCTTGAACAATAAATATCCCATAAGAACCAACATTTTCGATTCCCATAGAATAGAGAATGTCTCACCCAATATACCTATAAAAAAGGGACATTCAGATCAAGATCACATGCATAGTAGGAATCTATGTAACATGGAAACATTACACTCATATTTAAAAATTCATATAAAGATCCATTAAATATTATATTAACTAGCTAAAGAATGCATTCAAAATAACATAGAATACTCATAGAGGCCAAATCTAAATAGGCATTATATTAATTATATCCAACAATAAGATCTTTAGATAACATGAAACCAACTTAGCCTTTGCACCCAAAACTAAGGCTTAGAAACTGAAACTAACTACAATGGTAGTCAATAAACCCTTCATTGTATTTCTTATTACATCCATTTATAGAGTCTTACTTGGGACCACCCCATCCACCAATTTTTTTGTTATACAATTAGTAAGTATGGTTACAACTAAAAGTCCTCAAAATATTCCTTGAACTGCTTGGTGTGATGTCTTCAAATTGGTATGTGCATTGTTTCTTTGTTCAACAATACATAATTTTTCATGCATCACTTGTGTAAGTCTCAAAACTTATTCCTTTTGTACCAATAATGGACTTCATAAATATGGACATAGAATTCTTACTCCTATTGATATTGAGATGAGACTAGAGTGAATAGCCCTTGGATATACTGATGTTCCATTTCCAAATAGAATTCATTCTTCTACAATTGATCTGTAGAAATCTTATCCTACACCATTAGTTTATTTTTCATTGATGACATTCCAAATATTGAGTATGTCACTTTAGATGATTTGCATACTATTAATTTGTAGTAACTAAATCCTACACCTTTTATTCAACAATAACCACATATTGGACCTTATCTTCGATAGGAACATATTTCTTCATCATCAACATCTTAGTGATATGAAAACCCTAATTATTTTGATTATAAGAATACACTAGTCATGAAAATTCCTTTTAATATGGCTATATTTCTTATTATAAATGTTTAGAGAAAGTCTAGAAGGAAAAATATTATTTCAATTCCAAATGTTAGGATTTATTTCCATTGGATTAATGGTTGGTCATGATGACATATGATCAGTTGTTTCAGGACTTCATATCAATGTGTTTTTGTTTTTGTTATAACCATCAAATCTCATTAACCCAATTTATTGATTGATTGAGTATAAAATATATTTTCCTTGGATAGTTTTAACGGGAACCTTGTTGGCATATTTGGAACATTTGTTGGGAAAACCACTTCATACATGAGGTGTCTAATAAGAAGACATGTTTTTAAATCTTGGTTGTCCTTTTTTGGATTTGGCATCTTTTTAAAGAATGCCATGATCATGTTATATGCAATATGAGAACTTTTGATGTCATGATACTATGGCCATGAGCCTCTTTTCCATGTTTTTTAAGTTTTGGATATTGTTATTTGATAACATAGTGATTGTTCTTCGATAATGTGGAGTGTTGAGTTTTCATTCTAATTGTTTTTTTGTTTCTTCATTATTCTCATAAGAATATTGTGTGAAGATGTTTTAAAGGTTACAATTTTCCATATGGGATCTCCATAGAAATCATGGTTGTACTTCATTTCTGCATATGGATTCTTCGTATAGATCATTTTTATACCTCAGTCAAGTTTTGGATGTCAACACTAGTCACTTTTATATTTCTACCCATGAAAAAATAAATGAGGGATACTAGGATGTACATTTTTCTTAGTCCAAGCTTAAAGTTTTGTTTAAGGAGGGTTTTGGAACATGTAAACTTGACTAACATGATTTTGGACTACCTTGATCGTTTATTGGTTAGGTTATAATCACATAATTGAAGGAATGGAGGTAACTAACTAAAACCCATAATCTATATGTTGGTGAACTTATTTTCATTTGTATATAGTTGGATAATATCACTTATGAATTAAGATTCTTGTTGGATAATGGCTTTTCCATTTATATTTTCCATGATAGATATTAATTTTCTTGTGATGTTGGGTACATGGATATTTAATTAAATTTATTAATTTATTGATGCTTGGATTTATACTATCGTGAAATCATGTTTAATGGTGCACTATTCCAATGCAATATAATTATCATAGTGTTTGATCATAAAATATATGTTGCATCCATTCTCTCATAAACTCATATGTTACGAGGCATAATTTAAAACCCATAATTTTTCCACATGTATTGTAAACAATGTTCAATTCTAAATGCATTCACTTATGATATTCTTAGTACTAAAATAAATTGAAATTGGACTGCGGAGTTTTGAATAATATATATTTCCTTGGTTATTTTGTCGCACGTGGGTTTCCCTTCGAAATTAATATGATCACGTTGAAAATACTTTCAAACATGTGTATTTCTATTGATGAATTCAAATTTTATTAAGGAGCATGCCATTTTTTATCCAATCAATTTTCGTTAGAGGTGGTGCACCTAAGGCATGAATTTTTTTGGATATTCTATATCTTTTACCAATTCTTCCCTATAAACCCTAGATAGGGTCATAAATTTACAAAAAAAAATCCCCATGATAGGATCAACATTATGATAAAATATTTTTTTAACAATACTGGTTCATTCTTGTAAGGACGTTTTGATAAAATTATTCTCATGGTTTCCCTATTTTCACCGTGGCTTATTCATTGCCCAATTTGATCTTTGAATATTGAGCAGATTCTTGAAGAATTAGGAATTGAATATAGAATAAGAGAGGCCTAGGAGGAATTAACCCTACATAGAAGGGATTTAAATGCAACAAATCATATACAAGGGAAAAATAATTGTAATATTTTCTTCTTGTTAATAAATAATCTCCTTTCTCTCTCACTGACTACTTATGTTTAATTTATGTTGTTTTCATACATTTGTTTCATTAAAACATTAAGAAGTGTATGGTTTTTATTATTGCAAGTAAACCAATACAGGGTTATATCATTACAACATATAAGAAAGGATTATTTGATTTTTTTCTATGTGGGATCACTTGGAGGTATATATATTCCTCATCCTCCTCCTCTAACTCAACATCTATATTGGAGTACTCTTCAAGGACAATACTACAAATATGCCACTCATTCCCTCCTCTTCAAATCATTTTTTTTCATTATACACTTTCTTTCTCAATACAACAAAACTCCTTTATTTGTTGTATGCCATTACTGAACCCATCCACTGCTAGGGGATATTTTAGTCTCACCATACCAAAATTCCCATGCAAAAATGGTACTAAGATAAAGCATTTCAATGCAAGGATCCTGTAAACTGTGCCCACTTTTTACAAAGGTTTTTTCCATATAACTACCATGGTGTATCCGTAGTAAATAACTAGTGAAATTTATTTTTCCTTCCATGATAAGTGGGAATTCAAGACATCAAAATTGTTTGACCTTCTTTAGTGAAAATGGGCATATGTATCCTCATTAAAATTATTTGCATCATATTTGTACCTGAACTCTCTTATGAGTCCAGGGACATGCATTAATGATTCTTACATATAATTCTCAAGTGACTCCTTGGACTTTTCCATAGATTATTATATGCACTTATACCTCTATACACTCATTATATTGGGATTAATATCTATCATTATCATTGTCTCTTTCCCTTTTTTTATATGTTCCATTCTCACATTCCTTTTCTGTTTCTCTCTTGATCTCTTGCCCATTCTCTTAATTGTAAAAAATATCCATTACATCATTTAACCATGTGAATTGCATATCTACTTAGTCACATGTCCCATATCCCAATCAATTCCACCATCCTTCATTAACACGATCCCACCAACACCCCATAATCTAATGGCCAATCTAAGACACACTGATAGAAAATTTACATATAAAAATAGTACATAACATAATCACAAGTCACAAACTCTAATGCAAAGATGAAGGTCGAAATCCAATGTCTTGTAATACACTCAACTATCCATTTAACCAAATAATCACTCCTTAGCCCTTAAATTATTAAACATATAGTATTTACATTAACACCTAAAAAATACAATGCCACACTTGATGACTATATAAAATCACATACAGTAAGCATATTTATGTGAACAAGTCGCCAATATTTTTACCATTCAAAGTAGTGTATGGAATAATATTAGAGAAGATGTGGAAATTATTGATATTCTAATGTATATGCAAACGAGTGATTATGTGTAGGATTTTGCAAAGCAAATGAAGAAAGTGTATGCACAACTTTAGAATATATTGAAGGAGAGGAGTGAAAGATATAAGGACTACATGGATGCGTAGGATATACATGTTGTTCTAAGTAGAATGGAATGCATAGTAAAATAGTTGTGAATAGGATTGGACCTTATTGAATCAAGAAAAAAGTCAATAACAATGTAAAATAAAACTGCAAAAGCAATTCAATATATCACATATTTTCTTTGAATATGATTATATGAATTTTGAGGAGGTTTCAAATAGGTTTGAGTATTATATAAAATCATATAAGTAATTTGGTATACACATTAAAATATAATATGGATGAGACAAAATATTTTTGGGAGAGAGAGTTTTTAGAATATGAGGTACATCATACAAGAATTACTATGTTAAATGCAAGAATATGTTAGTCAAAGAGATCGCTTGGATTTTTGTGATGAGTAACAAATAATTTTTAAAGGGAAGGCAACCATTAATGTTAGAGAATGCAATAGAGTTGCACAATGATGTGGTATTTTTATTATCAAGGGGAATTTGATGCAAGATCATCCATGCATATGTAAAATATGTGGAAAGGTCCAAGAGAATATAAGCATGAAATTTTATTTATACATTAAGGAGCAAGTTCATTGATAAAATGTTTACGTGCATATGAGAAGTGGTGTAGGAAAATTTCAAGTGCACATGAAGAAGGTTACCTATGGTGTGCCTATGGTGTAAGAGAATACAAGGGGAGAAAATGTGTAGGAGACGAAGGAAGAATAGAAGGGATTAATCATTGAATGTGATGAGGAATTGAAAGAAGCACATGTAGAAGCTATTATTGCCTAAATCCACCTCAGGCTAAAGGAAGGAAAAGTTCAGGGTAACATCAAACCACCCTTAGTCTGGTAGCTAGCCCTACCAGAACAGGAGAGGGCTCTCTCTGGGTCAATCTTAGCAAAAATAATCAATAGGGCTTGAGATGACTTGAAATAAAAGCTAATTTTAGGCTAGGTATATAAGTGAGGGAGTTTGATTGTGTTTTTGGGGTTTTTTGTTGGACCAAAGGGAAAGGCAGTTTTGGGTGTGGGGATTAGGCCTAGTTTTTGTAGAGTTTTGATTGGGGCAAGGAAGGCAATTGTTTTGATGCTTCAGATTGAATGAATGGATGGATCAGACCGGTGAGGAGCTGAAGAGGGCAAGAGGGTCTCAAGATTCCTCCTCAAACAAATGAAAACATGGAAAATTAAACAAAACTGAAGGCAGAGCAAAGCAATCTATGAATTCCACCTCTATAACTTGTTTGCTCAGTTTAAGAAGAAAGAAGAAGAGAAATGATACACATAAACATCAGTGAACTTACAATTACATAGAGAAAAACACCATAAAAAAACAGAGCCACAAGGATCCCAAAGAGTGCTGCAAACCCTAGTCTATTCCTTTGCCAAAATTGCAGAGATGAAATGTACAATGAAGTGCCAAGCAATCCCAAGTGTCCAACCCTGAAAATGACTGAAGAACTACATGATATAGACAAGCCTAACTCATTCCCATGCCTCTAGGATTCAGGCTCATCATTCTAGGAGATTTTTCAACCATATCTAAACTAGGAACTAGAAAATAGGCAATGAAACAACTTGCCTCTATATGCTAGGAAATTGATCCATTCACTTACATTTCACCTTTTGGTGAACGAATCTTCTAGAATGAGTAAAAATGTGCCAAAATTACATCATGGCCATGAAATTACATCAAGGTACATCAAGAATTACATGAAAAAGTGAAACTGGCCAAAACTAGGCGAAATTATGAGCTGCTGAGTGAAAAATAGGCCAAATTCCTCTATGCCCCGCGCTTGGAATCTCTATGCATAGCACAAGTTTGGAGCTGATTTTGAGGCCCTTCCCAAAGTCCAAATTGAGCGCAGGATAGCTCGTTGGAAATCCCTGCCTGTCTACTTTCCAACCCAAGTGGAATTTCTTTATTTGGTGCCATTTTCCCCTCCAAAAGGTCAATCTCCCAACACTGCTTCCTGTGTGTGCAAAAAGTGGCAGAAAGGCCATTTTTAGGGTGTTTTTGACCCTTTAGGCAACCCAGAACTTGATGAAATCCTTAGGTAATCCATGAGCATGCATAAATTTTGATGAAAAATCCAGAAATTCAAAGTTTTCCCCCTGAAGAGCTGCCAATTATAAGCGCGCGCCAAGTGGCGCTACGCGTCAGACAGGAAAATCTGTTTTTAGGCATAAAAATTCAAAATTGACAAAATTTTTCCCAAATTTCTTGAAATTTGGGCTGAAGGTCCCTCATCAAGTGCTATGCTCAGCCAAAGAAGCTTCAGCCAAAATTTGGAGCCTATGATGCCTTTTGCGACGCTTCAGTGCCCTCCTTAGCCTTGCCTTCAGGATTTTAATCCTCACTTTGCAAACGTGATTGCGCGCCCAATAATGGTTCTTCATGTGCCTGAGCATGTTATTATCCTTGTTTTCCTTCTCCAACAGCTTCTTAAGATGAATTTTTACCCTCTCAAGCCAAGTCTCTCTATCAGCCTCAATCTCCCGCTCAATGGGTGTCATCTCGGTTGGGCCTCTTCGGGCAGCTTGCCGATTCTCACGGATGTTTTGCAACTCCATGATCATCTACTTATCCTCCAACTGTTTGTTCCACTGCTCCAGATAGTTTATGATCCATTGAGCTATCTGCAACTTGTCGGTTAATGTGTCGATCTCAGCTTTCTGCTCCTGAATGATCTCTCTCAATTTTGAGCTTGGAGAGCTCAAATCCTCATCAATCGATATGAAATCAATATCCTGGCCTTTTGAAGGGCCCTCATCTTGCATAGGCCTCTTACCTCTGTCCTGTGCCTGTACCTGTGCTGCTGATGACGGCAACGAGACCCCTTCCACCCTGGGTGGAGATAGTACTCGTCGGGCTGCTGCAAACAATACTCTCGTGCCTCTTTGATAAGTGACATACACTGGCACACTGATATGCTCTGTCTCGGGACCTTCAGGCGGATGTGAAGGTTCACCTGCATCATGGACAACCATCTAAGGAACCTGAGGAACCGTAAAGAAATCACGGGAAATGAAATCCTCCCATGAAATGCCCTGCAATCCAAGCTGATGTACAACAACGATCTTGATGAGTGCATAGTGATAAATACTGTTGTACTGCTGCTCAGGAGTCTTCTTCTGCACAAGAGTGGTCATTCGCTCGATGTTGCGGCACATAAAATAAGGTATGTTCATCATCCTCACTCTCATGAAATGCATCAATAACCTGATGTGATAGGCATAGAGGCGTGAGAACCGACCCTCACAACTGGAGTATCTGATAATGAGTCTCATCAAAGGCGCACAGGATTCCTTCAGAAACCGGAATGGGAATACCTTGCTGAGCTGTCTCACATAGCTAGGCCTGATGTATGGTTCATAATGCACTTTGTCCACCTGCTGTATCTTGTTCCACTCTTCACCTACATTCGGTATTCCTGTTGCTTGAGAAATGGTTTCCGGTATCAAGGTGAAATTTACACCAGCAAGAGTTACCTGACCATTATGCAAATGTATAAAAAACAAACGAGCCAACTCCTGATGATGCTGAATCCGAGAAATCATCTCACAGTACTGATAGCATGACTGCTCTCGAAAACATGCCATGGCAAGTGGGCAGGCCTGCAATTGAGTCAATGAGGTGGGCTCTTCTCTCACATGTTTGCCACCTTTACGAGGCCTCCTCGGTGCATGTAGCTCAGTGGTAGAATCACTGTCTTGTTCATATCATGAATCAGTGTCTGTCTCCATGGTGTTGCAAGGTCTATGTTTGGCTTGTTTAAAATGAGAATTTGGTACCCTTTGTTTCAAAGCCAAATATGTGCCAAGTAGGAAGGGACTGTGGGAAATAGTATAGTGGGAAAAATGTGGTTCAGTCAAGTGAAATTTGAAGTATGAGGACAATCACTTGACTGTTTGGGAATTTGGGATTAGGAATTTTTGCAAATGAAATGGGAAAGGGATAATGATAGGAAAGGAAATAATTTGTGGATAGGGATAATGGGAATGAGTGACTTGGGATATAAGGGAATAGGGGATTAATAGGGATTATAGGTTTAAAGTGAGGGAAGGAATAAACAAGGTGGGGGAAAAGGAGTATTTGGCACCAAACTGATTTAAAACACCAATTCAAAACCCTAAGGAACAATTTTTATCAAAATGCGAGGGTTTAAGTTTTTGGCTTTCAAAATCTCCAAACCAATCTTTCCAACAACATCAAACACTGATCAATGGTAATATCAAGGTGATCTGAACTTACATGGAGCAAATGAGACCGAGTGATTTGGAATTTGTTTAGAGGCAGTGACGAAAATTTGCTTGTCGGCCCTGTGCACTGTGCCTGGTGTATACACCGTGCACGTTATAATTTTCAAAGGGATGGGTGGCTCTATGCGTCGCGACAACCATGTGCGCCGCGACCTTCCTCCTGTGCGTCGCGACCCTGAATCTCACCACAGTCTCGGATTTTAAAAAACTATTTCGCTTTTCCACAATTTTCTTCAGCTTCAGTCTTGTTTTTGGCATACCAATGGATTGTTTAAACACCACAAATATCTTATATATCATGGAATTTTATTTTTGTTTTGAAATAACCCACTTTGTTATGTTTGAACTTTGGCACTTTGCACTTTTTAATATAAACTCTGTTTTTCTTGTTTCCTTTGATTTTTTGAGTTGAATGACGAAACTTTTGTCTATTTTTTGCAGGGATAGCTGGCATTGAATTTGGTAAAGGCGACCAGGGCTGCGCCTGAAGAACTTCACAACTGAAGAAAATTTGAAAATTACATTATGTTTATTACAAAAAATAAAATGGACGATTTTTCTTCAAAACAGAGTTTTGAAGAAGAATCATGATCAAGCAATATGACGATGAAATTTTTGTAGTGAAACTTTATTCAAAGCTTCCTCATGTGCCTGCTAGCATTATTGGACACTTTGAAGACTAAATTTGCGAAACCCTAGACCTAATGAGACTGAAAACCCTAAAAAGACTCTTTGCCCACCAAAAGACCAAACATTGACTGTGAATGACTGTAAATGATTTCGATGAACTTTGATGAACAGATACGAACCAAAAGGTACATGACATGAGGGATATGAGTGAAAAGACCCTTCCGTCAGATTATTCATGCTCCTAATGGAATGCAACTGACTAAACTGAATGAGACACCTAAAATGAAATGCAACAAAAGAGATTTTGATCTCTGACGGAGGGATGAAAAGACCGACTCTAACATAAGATAAACCATTAAGTGCATGAAGAATGCATGACATTACATCTATTATGATTTAGGGAAAGGTATAAAATATAGAGGTTCATTGTAGTGATAATATTTGAGAGGAAAACAATGATTCATCATAAGGTACCTAAAGAGTCAAATTAAGGTAAATATAAATAAGACATCCCTAGAGAGAATCTAGTTGGATGGTTCAAGTTATAATATAACAATCAAAGCTCGATCAATACAAATATATATATTTGTGTGCGAGGAGGTCACTGAACCAAATAATTTGAAGTATTGTAGTGTATGATTGTAATTGGTATGTCATATGAATTTGATAATGAAAATATGTAGCTTATGTTTTCTTCATTATATTTCTAGGTCGATGTTATCTCAGATATTTATCTCCTTTTATTGCATCATATTTTTGTTTATTAAATAACATAGATAAGTGAGTGTTTGTTGAAAACCAATAAAGATGGAATTTGAGGCCCATTATATATATCGAATATGCTAGTGCATGTCTATAATGGATTTTCCAAGTGTTATTAGTGATTTTTATACAGGGAATAAATGCATTACAACCATAATAGCCCATTGAATGAGTGAACTATCACCGTGAGGTAATGAAATATGATAAGGGGGATGTTAAGTTGTGTAAGAATTTATAAATCAAGATTGAATAAGCTAACTAATATTTAATATGCATGGAGATATGATTCATTTTATATGTAAGGTATAAACCAAATTGTTTAAAAGAAATTCTAACCACAAGATTAGAAATGTCACTTGAGGGGGGCATTACCTTCAACTCTATGACTCCATCAATCCCCACATGGAATATACACTAGCAAAGATTTGACAGTGCATTACAAGAGAGAGTTTCCCAAATAAAGTTCCTAGGTCTGGACACTTACTATTTGATTTGAAAAATGTTGTTAGGCCTTCAACAACCCCATGTTAATTAAAATAAAATGGGGACCCTTACAATTTTTCCATTTTTTTATTATTTCAAAATTTCACTATAAATAAACCATATTTTTTTCTTATGAAATATTTGAAAAAAGAAAAAAAACATTAGTAAACTCCAAAACCAAAAATTTCTTTGAATTTGGGCATTTGTATGAGTTTACGTTTTTTATTTCATCAAATGGCTAAAACTCCTGAACATCCTGAACTCCTGAATATTTGGATGTTTCGGGTTTTCTCTTTATAAAGTTTGTTTTATATAACTTCAAGTTTTGTTTGTGTGAAATCGGGTTTTCGGCCTTATTTTCTTCGTTTTCATATACCCTTTCCTTGAAGCTCATGAATCAGGATGCTAATAATTTTTATTTTTATTTTAATTATTAATTTATCAATATGTGTTTAGTTTAGAAGTTTGAGACTTATTTTGAAACCCCTTATTCATTTTATCTTGAACTCCCGAACTTTTGAACATTCTGGTAAAACAAATAATTTTATATTATTTTCCACCTTTGGCCATGAGTTTTTATTTGCAATTTTTACCTATTTTATTAATAAAACCATTGAACCATTGGTATTCAATAGTCGAACATTATTTCAACCAAATAAATTTCATATTAAACTCCAAACCCCAAAAATACACAGATTTTGACTTTCCTATAATAATCTTGTTTCCAATTGTAATTAGTCTTGTAACAAGATTTTATTATTTATTTATTTCTATAATAAAATGCTCGAATTTCGGTTATGAAATATGTTAGAGTCAGAATTTTCGTTCTGCCATTAGTAATCAAAATCACTCTTTTCATATTCATTTTAGGGGTCCCAGTCAGAAATTTTTATATCATTCCATTAGGTCTTGCAAAAAATTGATTCACTGATGGTAGCCCTAGTCATAAAACCTCACTCTCCCTCAAAATTTCACATTTTCTGACCCACCTTCATGTCTTGCTGAGCATAAAAAAATCTTAAAAGCTCATTTCACTATGTCATTATGTCAGTCAAAGTCAACCATGGAGTCAGGTCATCCAAGGTCCCATTAGGTCAACTAGATTTTATTTTTCAAGGTTCATAAACACATCATTTCATCCCAATAAGGTCAGAAAAGGCATGAGAGTGACTCAAATAATACTTCTCAATCATCTGCAAAGGATTTATCAACACGTAAATATGATTTTTAAAGTTGTAATTTTGGTTTCAAAGTATGATTTTCATACCAAAATGTAATTTTATTCAAAACGTAGATGTAATTTATTTTTAATTTTTATGTAAATTTATGTTAATAATATGTAATAAGTGTTGAGATTGCAACAAGATGATGAGCTTAGTGAAAAGAGTCGCCTTCACTAAGTGGGCCCGCAGGCTATTTTTGGCGCAAGTCTATTTTTAGACATGTCGATCATATTCTATGAGTTGCAGGATGCTATTTGTGGATGGTTGGTCAAGTTGGAAAAATAGATGGACTTCTATTTTTAGACATATTGGGCAGAAGTGTTCGCTTGAGAGGGAGCCACACTTGCATGCAGATGAGGAGTTATTAGTTCCTAAGGACGAGCCTCAGGATGTGGATTAGCCATAGGAGGAGGTTCATGGAGTGGAAGAAACCACTCATGTAGTGCCAACCATCAGAGGGAACGCACTACGAAGGCGAGCAAGCTGAATCTTGATCTCGAAATATTGTAGGAGCACCTACATCACAGCGCAGACAGAGACAGTCACCTGACCGATATACTGGATACATGGCTCTAATGAGCAAGTGTATCGTGACAGAACCATCCTCTTTCAAGGAAGCTGTGGAGGACCCTGCATGGGTAGATGCCATGGTGGAAAAGTATGATTCGATTGTCAGAAACAGTGCATGGGAGATTGTCCCAAGGCTGGAAGGGAAATCAGTGGTAGGTTCGAGATGGATCTACAAAGTGAAGCAAGCAGCTGACGGGAGCGTCGAGAAGTACAAGGCAAGATTTGTTGCCCGGGGCTTCTCACAGATTGAGGGGATCGACTATGAGGAAACCTTTGCACCTGTCGCAAGGTATTCTTCCATACGGAGCATCCTAGCTCTCTCAGCACAGATGGGATGGCACATTCATCAGATGGATGTGAAGACTGCGTTCCTCAACGAAGTCATTGAGGAGGAGGTGTAAATAGAGTAGCCTGAAGGTTTCGAGATCTTCAGCAGTGAGTCGCATGTGTGCAGGCTCAAAAGAGCGTTGTATGGGTTGAAACAAGCACCTCGTGCTTGGTACACACGGATAGACAGTTATTTCACCGGTCTTGGATTCACCAAGAGTGAGGCGGATCCAAACCTATACCAGATTGTGGTGGAGGGTAAGTTGCTTATCATTGTACTTTATGTAGATGATTTGATACTGATGGGTGATGAGCAGTTGATACTCTCATGCAAGGCTGATCTTGCAAAGGAGTTTGAGATGAAGGACTTGAGCCTCCTTCATTATTTCCTGGGATTGGAAATTTGGCGTATGATGATGGGTTATTTGTGTCTCCAAAAAGGAAAATATGCAGGAGATCTTGGAGAAGTTCAACATGCAGGGGGTGAAACTAATGTGTACTCCTCTTCTGGTGGTTGGAGGCTGGAGGAAGGATGCTACATCAGCGAGTAGTGGATGCCCACTTCCATTTACCGGCAGTTGGTTGGTTCGCTCATGCATCTGATAAATTACAATGCAGCAGAATATGCTATGTTGTTAACCAGCTTTCACAAGCTATGGTTAAGCCTACCAAGCTCTTTTGGAAGGCGAGGAAGCATGTATTGAGATATCTCAGAGGCACATCGGGATATGGATCTTGGTACAGACAGGAGGAAGAGTTGAGGCTGCATGGCTTCATGGACCGGTATCATCATATCAGAGATTGTGTGCAGTGGAAGATCATGTTATTTTCATACATTCCTACGGAGGATCAGGATGTTGATATCTTGACAAAGGCGCTCACCAGGAGCAAATTCGAATACCACAAAGGCAGGATCGGGGTGGCAGATAATCCCTATCTTGTTGAGAGGGAGTGTTGAGATTGCAACAAGATGATGAGCTTAGTGAAAAGAGTCGCCTTCACTAAGTGGGCCTGCAGGCTATTTTTGGCGCAAGTCTATTTTTAGACTATGCCTATTTTTAGACATGTCGATCATATTCTATGAGTTGCAGGATGCTATTTGTGGATGGTTGGTCAAGTTGGAAAAATAGACGGACTTCTATTTTTAGACATATTGGGCGGAATCTATTTTTAGATTGCCAGTCTAAAAATAGATATGTTGAATATTATTAGCTCTTAATAATATTTGGACTATAAACATTAACTTATTCTCTTGGAGCACTTCAGTTAAGTGCACAGATGTGGCACAGGAGCTGACAGAAGGAATTACGCTATTCCTGAGGGTTAAGTGGAGCTATTGCATGGAGACTTCGGTTAGAACTCATGTGAGAGAGTTTGGTGGAGTTGATTGAGGAAGTTAATGGAGTTGTGTTCAGTTTAACTAATCTAAACATAGTTGAGCTAGTTGTATTTAGTCTAACTGATTGATACACTAGTGAGAGTGGTGTGAATTGATTAATAATTAATTCACTAATTATAAACTCATTAATCAACTAAAGAATACATCAGTTAACTTCAGTGCATGGACAGTTTTAGTGGAGACCAGTGCAGAGATAGGTGAAAGACAGATTTGGCTATTAGTTGTGACTATATTGATACGTGATTGCATCAACAAAGAGTATGGTGCCAATGAGGATTGCGTGAGCAAAACTGAATCATTTTAAGTTCCATTCAAAGCATTATTAATGGGGGATTGCGATGGGCGAGCTAGCAGCGGTCGCTGACGGTAGGTCATGGATTTTCTAAATCGAGACCTAATTAGTGTGAAGCGATTATGTGTTAGGCATGAAAGCTTCGTGAGAGTTGTTACATGATCTACATGATCTCTATGACATATATTATATACAGATAGTTGGGGTTTTTAGATTTAGGCTTTCTCGTTAAAAGATTGTGTTCATATGTGTGAATTTTTATGGTTTCAATATGTGAATGCAATTGATTTAATTTAAGCATATGATGATCAATAGTAGAAGAGATTTTGTATTGTGCATGAAGTCAAATAGTCTGTGATCAGGAGAATCTTGGATGTATAACACATTAGTTATATAATTTCTACTATAAGTTCTGTCCCAAATTGCCAACTCAAAATTCACATGCCAAACTGAAGAGAAATAAATTCAAAGTGAAAATTTCCAAACTCCAGCAACATCATCTCGCAAAGAAGAAAAATCAAAGGAAAAGGGTAATCAACAATGTTTTCAAAAGGTGAAATGAAACATTAGAAAAGTGGGTTTTCCAATCTAAATTCAAATTCACTTAAGTATTTATAACTCCTTGACATCATTTCAAATTCATTTGTCTCCTCCAAACACCAAGCAAGCACTTTAAGAAAGAAAAATTTTGAGTTTCTGGGCGAAATTGGAAAAAAACATAGCAGAGGGCGCAAATGATTTATAGAGGGTGCAAATACTTAAGCGAGGGCACAAATTTTTCTGTGAGGGCGCAAATGCTTCAGGTGCGCAAATGACCAGAAAACCCCAGAAACGTATTCAAGTGGAAAAACATCATTTCCAAGGCTTCATCAACCTATTCATCGACCTCCAACAAATGAGTAAGAGCTAATGCCATTAAATACCATCTTAATCAAGTTCATGTGTTGTGAAATTTAGGTTAAAATTTGGTGTGTGAATTTTTTTTTAAAACCCTAGTATCCCCATTGAATTCTTGAAAATTCCCAAAGTGCACTCCCTTACACATTTATACCCTTCTCACAATTACAAATACCCCTTCCTAAACCCCTGTATTACAAAATTCCCTTTCCCTAAACCTTTTTCCCAAAAACCTAAGCCCTAGGTGCTACATTTACCTAGGCTCCCAATCCCCAAATCCCCATCCTAAATCCCATCGTACTACTATTCCCTATCCCCTCCCCCATTTAATACATCCCTAACACCATCTCCTTCATTTTCCCTTTCCATTCCTCATTCCTAAAAACATATTTCACACCATCCACTTCCTTAGGGTTTTGATAAAAACACCATGGAAGAAGAGGAAGAAAAAAATTCATACAGTGAGGGAGAGGAAATAGAGGTGAGGAGGCCACATAAAGGGGGAAGAGCACTCAAAATTGAACCTACTAGCACTAGGGAAATCTTGGCTTCTCTAATGACTGTGACATCCTTCAAATATGTTGGCTGTTATGAATTTTGTGAGAAAATTCAGAGGGTCCAACATCATCCCATGTTGACCAAAATTTTCATATCTAGACTCCATGACAACCAAGTTATTTTCGCTGGTGTCACCTTTACTATATCAACTATTATCATTTCAGCTGCCACCGGGATCCCAAATTTTGGGGAGAAGTGGTTCAAGAAAGGTGATTTGGAGAAACAAGAATTTGAGTTTTTCCTAAAAACAAGATACAAGAATGAGGCAAAGAGGTTCTTTCCTTTTTCTCACCTCCTGGATAGATATGCACCAATGATGAAGATAATCATGAAATACTTTTCATGTGAAGGTATATTTTCAAGGCTTTATTCCTATCACATCTGGATCTTAATGCATTTCACTAGGGTAAGGATGCTTAACATACCCTACTATATTTATTGGAGCATGGATAAGATGGCATATATTTCCCAAAAAAAGGAGTATGAACAGAAAATGAGAAAGTTTGTTTCATAATTCCCTAATCAAAATCATAGTCCTGTATCATCTCAATCAACTAAACATTGCATGGAGTACCTTCATAGCCAATGATATTTTCCAAGAGCCATCTACTCAGCATGCACAAAATGTCCCTTCATCATCCTAGCCATCCACTTCTATCCCTCCAACTCATCCCATATCACATTCATCATCATCAAATCAGTCCCCTTCACCTCCTTCATCTCCATTTCATCATGACATTTGGTCACCTAGCAGGATTGAGGATAGTGAGTCTAAGTGGGCTAGCATGGTTGAGGTTGAGCCATTTCCCAAAACATATCATAGGGGTTTCAGGAAAGTGTTTGCCTCACAGAGTGTGAGAGGGTTCTTGCCTTATTCACTAAAAAATCATGTACAAAAAGGGAAATAAAAGATTATTGAGGAAGATGAACATGAGGCAGTCATTCATGATGAGGAGGACCTCAATGAAACTGAGCATGATTTTGAGCTTGTTGACATAGATGAGGATTAAAATGACAAAATCACTAATGCAGACATCAAAAGAAAGGATGTCAAGATTAAGGAGCTCCGAACTAATCTTGACAGGGCCAAATATGTCATAAAATTCCTTGAGCAGGAGAATGAGAAATTGAAGACTAAACATGTCATTGATGAGGTCAATTACATCACTGCTTAAAGGGAGGAAAAAAAAGCCAAGGTTATGCTAGATGAGACACTTGAAAATTATGGCTTGTATGATGAACATGATGAACAAGCACCAATAATCAGACCTAGAATTAGAGGGTTGAAAAGAGATCTAGCTCTAGAAAGACAAAGGGAGGCTAAGCTTGCTGATCAATTAACCCTAAATGAGCAACTTGGGATAGTGATCAGTGAGAATAGGGAGCCATGGATTGATATATCTAATCAACACTTGGAGAAGCTTCTAGAAAATGCTAACAAAGACAATGACCTATTGAGGAGGAAGGTCGAACATCATGCTCTAAAAGAGAAAATTGCAATGGCCAAGCTCAAAAAAGCCAATGCAAAGATTGAAGATTTGACCCTGGAAGAGAAGAGGAAATTGGACATACTTGTAGAGGCTTCCCTCCAAGCCTAGCCACACCATCATAAGCCATTCTACCAATTTTGAAGAATTTTGGAACTTTTTTTCAAAATATGGGATTTTCTGAGTTTTTCTGAAGAGGTATTTATTAGAAATTTGGTCATTTGCGCAGCGCCCTAGGCGCTATGAAAATTTTTGGTGAAATTTTTGAGGGAAATAATACCACCATTGAATTCCTAAGGATAAATGAATTCTAGAAAACCATTTTTCTATCCTTGATTTTCATATTTGACAAGTGAAAAGGTCGAAAAACTACCTAGAAATGACATTTATGCCTCTGTTTTAGCCTAGGTGCTATGCAAATGACTAGTCTTGGGAGAAGAACATTTTGATGGGTCAAATGAGCTTAATTTTGAAAACTGGAGGCATATTCAGAAAGAGGAATTGAAGGGATTTCCAACAAGTCATCTTGGTCATGATTTGGACACCTGCAAGTCAGTCAAAAGTGGCCTTGAACAACGAGGGCACAAATGACACAAGGAGGGCGTAAATGACCATTTGCTAATATTTTTGAAATTTTTTTGTAATTTGATTCTAGTTCAAAAATAATGTTTCTACTTACGTAATTGATGATGGTAAGTGTAATTATGCTATGGATAAATTACCCAGGGGTAGATTCATTAGGTAAAAGTTATGCTTAGATCAAATGAATCAGTTTGAATGTAATTATGAATGAGTCACTTGGACCATCCTACACTTCAACTTTTAGTTCAGTATTTTGGGGATCTCTTCCTCACCTCATGGATTCGACCCCTGAGGATGAGTGAATGTTTTTTTGGTGTCTATTCAGTCCCTCTCTTCACTCTTAGCAAGGGTTAGAATCAGTTTGGATGATAGCTTATTGATCAAGGAACTATTGTACTCAGTTTGGCCAGTTTTATAAAGAAGAGTTGCGCCTATTTTTTGGGATACTTGTGGTATGATGTTTATCATTGTTTTTAATTTAGTTTAATATGTTATAATGTGTTGTATTCATGTTCATTACATGTCTATTGTATGATTTATTTCAATTTGATAGGTAGAAAACATGCTTTCTCATGCTCTGTTTAGGGAAAGATATCATAATTTGTCCATTTTCCTTTGTCTAGGAAGAATACATCTTCCATGCTCTTCCTATCTCCTCGATAGTCTTAAAACCATCTCATCACAATCCTCTTAAAGTGTTAAGCCTTATAACTTATTTGCCCCATTGAATCTTTGCAACCCTATCTCATTTACCCTGACCTAGTACCCTTGACCATACTTTCATTCAACATCCCGACCAAAATCAATTATCAAAACCCCTAAACTCACACCTAGCCTAAAACCTTTACATCCAGCCCTCTTGGCTGTGATTCATTCGGAGAGATCCCTATCCGACTTGGTAGGGCTAGATACCAAGTCAAAAGGTTGGTTTGTGGTTACCTCTATTGGGATTCCTTCTTCAGCCTTGGGAATCTGGCAGAGTGATAACAAAATGTTTTCGTAACAAAAAAATCATATGAATGCCCATACTTCAATAATGTATATATTCTTGAAAAAATAATTAATACATTTGAACAAAACCAAACCTAGAATATATGAATGGTTGCTACTCTTCATTGAAATGACAGCTGCGTGGTCATTTGTTATTGAATTTATGGCCATCAACGTTTTCACCTCCACGTTAACATGTTATGTACTTAGAAAATATTCAAAGAAATTTTCTCTTATCTCTTTCACGAAGCATGTGGATTATCCCCCAGTAAAATGGTTTTAATCTTCTAATTTGTTCACTATGTTTTATGTACTCAATGTTTTAAATTTATGAGAAAACTACAGTTTTATTCAATGATTTAACTTTAGATGGTCAGTAATTGTCTATGTTTTTTTTTAAATTCATCCTCTATCTTCAATGTATAAATATTCTCAATCATTATTTGTCATTTGTAGGAGAAAAATTGGGAAGAAACTAAAAACACAATCTTTAAAACCATCAATTGAAAATGTTAAAATGAATATGAAAGTGATAGGGTTTCACATACGAAAAGAGAAAAATCTTGATTCATCCTTTTTCTCAGATACAACATTAAAATATCAAAATGCATGTTTTTCCTCTTAGGAGGGATTTATGCATTCTTTGGAGATAGTGAATTGAAAAACCCATAATTTCCATATGAAGAATCACCCCTAAGTGCTATGAAATATGAAGCAATCAAAAGGACAGAGTTGCATATAATCACCACCATGCCAACCATGTTCCCATCCTATGACATGGTAAGCTGGATAATCTCAAATGCCCATATTCATACCTATTCAATTGTTGATCACAAGAAAAATTTTATTTCTTCGTGGAGACCTGAAGTGCTACAATCTATCTACAGACTTAATCCTCCCAAGGTTTTCCTAAATAAGGATTATTTGAATGGTTTTAAGAACAATGTACAAAAAAAAAGAATAGGGATTATGTTAAATATATTAAAAAATGACTTGAGTATCTTCATGGTTTCAAAATAAAATTAATAAAATCCTATCTAGCATGGAAGTTCAAAAACCCTCAAATATTTATAACTAAAATGATTTCAAGGTTGTATGGTGAGACAAACCCTGAGCACTAAAAATTAGAGTGGGTCCCACTTATTTATGGCATTCTGAAATATTCCAATAGGTTTAATTTTTTGGGTATGTGTTATATTATTTCCAATCCTAGTCACATGAGCGGGGGGGGGGGTGGTTTAGAGGCAGGGCTATCCCCCCCCGGTTTGTTGTGCTGGGTGCAGCCCCCCCTGTCCGGGAGTTTGTAAGGGGGCAGTATCCCACTTACACGGGGTCCAAGGCAACGCCTTGAGATTTTTTTTTTTGGACCCTATAATAGGTGGGCAGGACTACCTATGGTTTTGTGTATGGGTTTTACACATGGTTTTGGGAACGATGGTTTTCTGCCAATGGTGTTTTGTAGATCCGGTCAAGGGAACTACAATTATGTTCTAATCCAGGGTTAATGGATTGGGGTTTATGAATGCTTCGACATGTATGTATATGTATTGTAACATTGAAAGGAAAATAATGAAAAATCAATATGGTAGTCCTGACTTTGGGATCCAAGGGAAAATATATGTGTGTATTTGTTTTATGTTTTATGTTCTCGCCATTGTTTATTTTTAGTTTTAATAATTCGTTTGCAGGTAATTTTTGAACAGGGTTAAAAACTACATTTGGTATTAGAGTATTTTCAGCTTCAAGGGGACACCTTTGCTACTGATGGGTTTTTCTTGGGCCTGTGGTAGACTCTTTTCAGTGGGAGATATGTGGGATCGATTCTTGCGGTAAAAGAAATTGTCAAATAGTGGAAAGATAGAGATCGAGAAATTTGATGGTGAGAGTTTTGAGTTGTAGAAGCTCAACATGGAGGATTTTATTGGTGGATAAAGATCAGTGGATTACGGTAGATCTGGGTACTAAACCAACGATAATGTCAAATGAATACTGGGCGAAGTTGGATTAGAAAGAAAAGAGCACAATATGGTTGTGTATCTCCAATTCACTATTGTTGAATGTATCAGGGGAAGCTATGACAAAGGCTTTTTGGGACATGTTAGGGATTTTTTACCAATTTAAGTCTATGGTGAAAAAACTATTCCTACGGAAAAATTTGGATAACCTCAGGATGAAGGACGGAGACTCTGTGACAAAGCATTTTAATTCCTTTAATACTATGTTAAGCCAATTCTTATTTGTTGATATTAAAATCTCAAATGAGGATAAGTGCATCAATTTGCTGTGTTCTCTACCATATTCATGGGATAGTTTGGTTGTTGCAATAGGTAGCAATAAAAATACCTTGAAGTTTGTTGAAATAATCTCATCCTTGTTGTCGGAGGAGATGAGAAAGAAAAATATGGAGATCCAGAATGGAGATGCCTTTTATGTACTAGGATGGTCCCATAACATAAAAAAAAAGTCCTCGAGTGGGAGATCTATTTCTAAAGGGAGATCTAAATCTCCAGGAAAACATGTAAAGGTGTGCTGGAAATGTGGAAAGGAAGGGAACTTGAAAAATGACTGTAGATCTAAAGCTCTTGAGAAAGGAAAGGTATCTTATGATGCTCCTTCTGCAGAGGAGAAAACCACCTCAAATGAAGGTGGGGATGTGTACTTGGATTCTTCTTCAAGTGCACATGTATATCATGAGGCATAGTTGATTGACTCAGGTGCATCCTTTCTCTTCACTCCCCATAGAGGGTGGTTCTACGAGTATGAGAATATGATGGTGGTGATGTATTCTTAGGGGATGAAAGGAAGGACAAAATATTTGGACACAGAAGTCAAGATGAAGTTGCAAGCTGGAAGGAGTAGACCACTTCCTGGTGTTTTTCATATTCCTGAATTGGACATAAATCTGATTTATGTAAGCAAGATGGATGATGCAGGTGTAAAAATAGTGTCAAGAAGGATACCTACAAGATGGTTTTGGGAGCACTGGTATTGATGCGGGGAGTTCAGATTGGAACTATGTACAAGCTTCTAGGTATCACTATTATTTATGGGTGCAACCGTTCCGTGGTTCCTGAAAGTGGAGTAGAAAACCTTGTGGTCTCTAGACAAAATACCATGCTATGGAATCAAAGGATTGGACATATTGGAGAGAAGGGCCTTCAAATAGTTCATGGTAATGATATGGTATAAGTTATGTCTAATTTCTATCTGGATTTTTATTTTTGTGAACATTGTGTATATGGGAAACATAATTAGGTGAGTTTCCCTTCTAGTGTGTTATCACCCTAGTAATTCTTAGGTCGTGGGATTTTTGTTTATAGTTAAATAAAACCAGGGGTAACCAAGAACCTCTTTTAGATTTTAGGATCTAGCCTTCCTAAATTCCGGAGAGGGATATCTCCTTATGATTTAACTTTGTTTTAGATTTGAATTTTAGGCTAGGTATGATTGAATAATTGGTTTGATTAAAAGTTTTGGTGGGAAATAAGATTACTTGGAGACAAATTAAAGAGGGATCTACTAGTCCATTGGGCTATGGAGTCAAAATGTAGCAAGCAAGACTGAAAGGCAAGACCAAAAGGATACTAATGTAATCAAGGCAAGGTAGATAACCCTAAGAGATTTTAATGGTTTTATTGGATGGGATGGATTGCTTTCGGGATAAAGGGAAGTGAAGGATCCTTTGATCTAGAAATAAGGAGCAGGAGGCAGAGGTCAAATGGGACTCAGGAGAAACTGAGAATTCCTAGGTCCAGAAATCAATAGAAAATATTGAAATGGTCACTTAGTTAAGATAGGGAGTTTTTTACACTTATCCTAAAATAATACTCCTAATTAATCATTCAGATTTTAACACATATATGAAATTGAATGGAACTTCAGAAAAGGAAACAATGACATAAAGAAATCACTTTACTCATTAGTTTATCACAAGAATCCTGAGTTATGAAGTCCAGTTAGCTGTAGTCCAATCTGCTGCTATACAATCAACACATGAAGCATCCAAAGCACCAGCAAAAACATCTATAATAATCTCACCAACTTTTATTCCACACATAATACTTCAAAAAGAGAAGTATTTATACAAAAAATATTACAAAATATCTGAGAGACATATATGAATATCTCTAGGCAAAAATAAATATTATTACATAGAAAGAGGGACAACTGCAAAACAAACTGGCAAGCTGTCCTCTTATCAATAAAAAATAGGACTAATTATCTTAACTTATTGCTTTGTTGTAGTTGCTTGCTGGTACTTGGAAAGAATATCTTGTTAGAAGATAGCTTGGAAGACACTCCTTACAATTCACATCCTTTAACCTATGCTTTATCTCTGATACTCTTTACGTTGTTTGCTTACTACCTTAATAATGTAAAATAAGGAATAACCCGTAGTAAAAAAGTGTTTTGACTGATACTCTTTGACTCTGATTATTACCCTGATACACTTTAAATGCAAATCTTACCCTTTAGGCAACAATAATATTATGCTTTTCATGTAATTTTCTGCTTTTGTTTGCAAACCTTTATATTAAATCAATGAATTCCTGCCATTTCTTTATTTGAGTTTACAAACCTTTATATTAATTTCATTTGAGTTTGTAAATTAGATACTGTCTTTTGAAGCATGGTAGCATTCATGGTTTTGTTGACTACCTTTGAATACAACATTTCTGAAGCACTTCTATGAAACTCTATATGGTCAAGTTCATGTATGGTGTCAGCATTTACTTCAAACTCTGTTTTCCTGTAATCTGCAGCTGACTTTGGGTATGTAACCATTGGTTGGAGAAAAGACATAATCATTTTATTTGTTGAATAATCAAATGTTGTCACAAGTATGTCTTTGTCTCCTGGTTTTTCTTTAAGGAGTTTAGAGTAGACCTCATTCTTAATTTCCTTATTTTTTTCTCTGATCTACTTGAAATTTTTCTGGATGTCAAAATCAGTTTCTTCTGCTGCTTTAGAGGAGGAGGGAGCTTCTGTATTTATTTGTGTTTCAACCATTTCTTTTCCTTTTCCCTGTGATAGTACCTGCTCATTCTAAATTTCTCTAAGTGTTTCATTGACAATTATTGTGGCCTCATAATCTGTTTGTTGATCATTATTGTTTGTTTGATCTTCATTGTCATCTATCTCTATGGCCTTTTCTTCTTCTATAGTAATCATTCTGGCCTTCTTGCTGCAAATTGTCTTAAATTTATTTTCTATAATTGTTTCTGCTAAATAGGCTTCTTCTTTTCTAGGTATTTTATTAGACACTTCTGCTTGTTGGCTGACTGTAACCACCTGTGTACTATCCATCTGTTTTTCCTGCAGGTTATCTGTCTGCATCTGCTAAATATCATCAATCAATGTGTTTGTAACCCATTCAATTTGATTAGCACATTTTTCAATTTGTGGCTTTGAATCATGGAGGAATGGGGTTAAATTACACTTGACCCTGAGGTTACTTATAACATCTTGAGGGTCATAATTCCAGTAAAAGCTTTCTTGGAATTTAAACTCTGATAATTTGCTGACTATGTCTCTCAAAGCATCTCTGCTATTGACTATGAAGGGGCCAATTTGACTTTTTAGCTTGAACTGTGCTTTCTTTTTGGAGGCTATGAAATTCACTACATTTGCATTCAAGATCTGTCTTAAGTACTCCAAAGCAAAAATCCTGGTAGTTAGAAACTTGGGTAATTTGTAAGGAGTCATGAGTGCACCATACACTCCGATTTTTGTGTGATTTTCATACAAATACCAGTCTCCTACCTTACAATTTTTAGACAACTATAAAATTCTTTTGATGTCTTCATCAATCCTTGGTGGCTCTGTTTTGTTCAACAAACTCATGGCAGGTTTAATAAACAAATCATTGAAGTCCTTGCAGCTGTATTCACTGCTATTTTTCCGGAGTAGAGAAGTCTAGAATATCACTGAAAGAGGTTTACCTTCCACATCCATGTTCTGTAATGAAATTGGGAAATTTTCTGCCTGAAAAAATAGGAAGAGATGTAACAGATAGGATGAATATCTGAATACTCCTTCATCAGGTAATTTAATCAACTGATAATGCATATTATCAACAATGAATTTGGCAAAGTTGAAGACTAGTTCTGGATGTTGTCCTAGAGACAAGGTAGAGAGGAAACCTAGAATGGAGGCATCTTTAAACTCATCATTAGCATATCCTAGAATGAATGAAAGCATGGAAATGATTTTTCTAGAGCCCTCAGGGAAATCAAAAGTATCATAAGGTGGATTTACCTTAGGAAGGTTAACATGATTAGGCATGAAGTTTTGAAGGATCATAAACTTCCTAGGGAAATCTAGGTCTAAATACATCTGAGTTAAATCTTCAATGGACAATGCTACTGCTCGTGGATCATGGCTCAATTGGAGCATATCATTCATGGCTTCAGCAGTTATGTAAAACATGACCTCATTATCTTTTTTCACCATGCATCTCTGGTCAGGGATATAGTGTAACTGACACAACCCATTGAAATCTTGAGCTTGATGGGTGATGGGAACCACGTATTTAGGAAAGTTGGAGTCCCATACAGGTATATCATTTTCCACTTTCTTCTCAAATTTCTCATGACACCAACTATATACTTCAAGTAGATCGAATTCTAAGGTAGCATCAGCAATTCTATAGTCTAAATCAATCAAGGGATTTTTCTCTTCAGAGGTGACATGTGGCTATAATGGTCTGACTACTTCAGTGGAATCTGCAGTTAGGGCAGGAGTAGGTTTATCAATTTTTGAAGGTTTAGGGTTTGGAAGCTTGCTGGAGGCAGGGTTCTGAGGTTTGGGACCTCCAGTCCTAGGAGTGACCTGCTTTTTTGTCATTTTGAATAAAACTGAGCAAGATTAGACTATTTGCTTAGTTTCTTTTGGGAAATAGAAGGAAAATTGAGTTGCTTTAAGAAGAATTCAGAATCTGGGCGAGGGTTTTAGGATGAAAATGTAGATTTACAATGTGTAGAAGACTGGAAAGGGATTTTAATGTTTTTTTTTTAGTAATTAAAATGGGTTTTAACTGTAGAAATAGATTTTGGATGGTCAAAAAATTTTACAACCAAATTAGGCGGTAGTGGAAAATTCTGAGAAAATTTTGATAGGGTTCCCCCTGTTTCTTCAGGGTTTGAATACTTTTCAGATGAGTAATTTTAGTTTATATATTCAACGTAGTTTAATTTTGTTCTTTGAAATTAAGATGTTGCAGGTCAGATTACTGAAAAATACCTTGAAGAGGTATGGTTGCGGTCGAAGAGGGTTTCCAGGTTTATACCAGTCTTCAAAATGGTCGCATTTGCTTGGTAGAAGGCACTGAGAGTATTCGGGGGTGAATTTTAGAGGGGAAATGGTTTTATAACAACAAACAGGTTTGAAAATAGCTCTGCAATGGTGCATGTGAGTGATTTCTCAGAGGGCGAAGGCGCAAGGGTATGCAAATCATAAAAACTAAGGTTAAAATCTTAATTTTTATCGATATGTAAAGTATTAATTACAAGTCAAAATCAAATGGTGGGAGTGGTTTTCGCATTGAAGGCGAAACCATTAATGGTTATCGCATTGCTCCTGGACGGTAAATGGTTTTTCACTTTTGGAATGCGATCCAATAGAAATGAGACACGTAGCAGATGGTGGTTTCACGAACAACTTTTATCGCATAATTTTTTACAAACTTTTCCCGATCACTTTTGCTATGCAATATTGAATACGTGCCATCGGATTTAATCACCCGATACGGACGATCGAGATTTCTCGGGAAGCTGTGGGGTAAGGAAAGGTGGGACCCGGGTTAAATGTCAATTTTTGATTTTGATAGGGATGATCGGACAGTTGAGGTTGAACCCGACGCTGCGAAAATGGAATGAATAATGGGTTTCAAATATATAAAATGAGTTTATATATAGAATGGGGTGGGTTTAATAACGGTTTAACCAAGGTTTGATACTTATATGAAACATGAGGTTTCACATATCAAAAAGGAAAAAAGCTTGAGGCTCCTAACGTTAGGTTAAGGTATGCGGGGCATGGGAGTATAAGTATTTTTTGTGCCTTATTTTAAATACACAGAATGTACATAAAATGCGCTTTTTTGTATTATTTAACTTTATTATATAGTTTTAGACTGTGGAGGGGTCTAACAACCATAGGGGAAAGGGGTATATTTTTATAGTTAGTTTTATGTCAAAGGGGTGATTTCAGAATGTTATTTCAACATGTGATTAATATATTTGACACAAAAGCATATAATAAGAGGGTTTTTTGGGATATTAAATAAAAGAAGTTATATTAATAGGACTAGGATATTTGATAGGGAGTTAATAAAATAGGTTAAGTGTTAATATGAAAAGGGACAATGAATACTCAAATTTTCATAAATAAAACTAAGGAAAATGAAAATTGGAGTAAAGCTTCATTTTTATAATTCATTCACTTTTACTTAGTATATCATGTTTTTTGAGGGTTTTATGCTTTGAAAAATGGGGGAAGTTAATTAAATGGGACTTTATGTAACATTTAAGTAAGAAAAGAGTTCTTACTTATGAATTAAAATAGTGATGAGTGCATGGAGGGGTAAATGATGAAAATTTCCAGGATTAATATAGAAATTTAACATTTTCAACCAGTCAGTCATTGAGCCTTGGGTCTGGTCCCAATAGAAGTCAAGGAAATTCCTTGAGCCTCTTTGACTGATAGTTTAGAATATCAAATTTCTATGGGAAGGGGAAATTAGTTATTTATAGCCTGATGAAATATATTTACAATGATGTTGCCCACCTTTTTCTACCTACCCAGTCATTATCTTCTAACATTTTTTCCTTCTATTTTGATCAGGTGCATTTGAATTAGCAACCTTACAACCTTTTATTCTTTTTGGAAAGCAGTAAACTATCTATTTCTACACTTATTGCATCCAAGAATCCAGATTAAACTGTTGGATTCTTTTATTCTCTATCTAACTACTGAATTGTCATGATTAAACTGTATGACAATTCTTTATTCTCTATCTACAACATTTAAAATTGAAAGATGATGAGTCAAGATTAAATTGTTCAACTCATCACAGATTATGGCATTTATTGACACTTTTCCATAATCAACTACAAAAGGTAAAAGTAGTGGCACTTAGACTTGCACACTTTCATGTTTTATTCATCTTTTTTCTTTTGGGGTATATTATTTTTTCTAATTCTTTTGATTTTTCTTTTAGGACTTTTTACCCTCTTTTTGATTTTTTTATTTTTTATTTACAAAATATGGGAAAATAACTTGCAGAAAGCAAAGTTTGTACATATTTACAAGACTACCATCAGTCAAGTCAAAATTATGAATCCTATATTTATAGGTCACTAACATCGGCTTCACTTGGGGATGGAATTTCCTGATGGAATGTCAAGAACTCTAAGATCAGTAGCCTTCAACTTTAACCTTGGTGATCTTGTAATTGCCTTCTGATTTCTACAACAATTCATACTTATGAAATTTTATACTGCAAAGCTTAGGGCCTTCTCTTTGGGCTTCAAATTTGTAGATAAAATCTCCCATCCAATCTACACACTTGCAATGAATATTTACAATGATAAAAATAAATGAATCTAACTGATGACTGACTCAGAAGAATAGTAGTGTTTCAGCATCCTACCATTCACTGGTCCTTCTTGTAATTCAGTTCCATCCAAATTCTTGATGAAAAAGAATTGTTACCTCTGTAACCATATATCACATAAGGTCCTTGCCATAGAAAGTCAAACTTTCCATGTTTGCCTTTATCCTCTATCCGTGAATCCCATTTCAAAACTTGATCTCCTATGAAAAAATCATCTTCTTTAATCCTTTTGTCAAAAATCTTTTTAATTTTATCTTGTAAAACTTGTGATCTTTCATAAACTTCTTCCCTTGTTTGTTGGAGATGTACATTTTCATTAATTCTTCGTTGAATATCATTTGTTTCCACCTGTGATTCCTGAATGATCTTCATGATTGGAACACCCAAGGAAGAGGGGAAAACTACATCCATTCCATAGACAATTTGATAAGGTGAAGTTCCAATAGACATCTTTGTGGTAAGTCTATCAGCCCATAAGGCATAGACTAGCTTTTTGTTCCAGGTCTTTTTGTTTTCTTGAAGTAATTTTTTGATGATATTTATTAAGATTTTGTTTGATGATTCGGCTAAACCATTACCTTGGGGATAATATGCAATGGAATAAACTAAGGTAATATGGTATTTATGATTTAAAGAAATCATTTTCTTGGGTTTGAATGTAGCTGCATTGTCAGTAATAATCTTATGTGGGCATCCAAATCTTGATAAAATATTACTTTCTATAAATGAGATTATAACTGAATCAATGGCTTGAATAGTAGGACTGGCTTCTATCCACTTGGTAAAGAAATCTGTAGTAGTTAAAATCCATTTATGTTGGCCTGAGGATGGAGGGTGGATTTCAACAATGAATTGTAACCCCCATTGTTGAAATGGCTTTTCAGTAGATATAGGCTTAAGAGGTAAGGGCAATAGTTTCTTTTTCCCTTAAAAAACTTGGCATTTGTGACTGGAGGTAACAAATTTTATATATGCGCAGTGTAAATTAGCGATAAAATAAATCAAATATTTTTCTATTTTACTCTTCCAGTATAGGTGGCCTCCACAGTCACTACGAAATTCTCAAGAATTTTAATAGGCCTCGATTTAATAAAATTGGGTAAGTCACTAATTTTTTTCACATAAAGTGCATTGTTTAAGATACATCGACTTCATTCTTATGTTTGATGAATCTTTCTTTAGTTTGATTAACTTGAGGGAGAGGCTCCAAAAGTGTGTGATACGAAGATAAAGATAGTGCCACAATTGAGTCTGGATGAGCCTCAGCAGTCATTGGAGTCATGTCCTCTGGTCATCTATTTGTGCAATGAAATTGGAGTGTAAAAACTCTGGTAAACTTGAATAATTATATATTATTATTTATAAAAGATGAGATATGAGATATGATTACAATGGGGAATCACCAAGGCTTTAAATATAGCCTCATGGTGTCCCTTGGTGAAGAGGCATGATCTTTGATCATGCCCTTTCACTTAATAAAAACTAAGATAACTATATCTAACTAATAATTAATAAAATATACATAACATTGCCCCTCTCTTAAAGATGCTTTGTCCTCAAAGCATACATAACGATGGACAATGTTGACGAACGCCTGGGTTTCTTGAGCGGTGGGCTCTTGCTTCCCACATTTTAAAAAGATCGTGGAGCATATTCTCGAGTTCAATCTTTTGTTGATCTGGATAGTGAAAAGATCTTATATCGACAGGGTCGGATCCTGTCTTGACTTCTATTGGATGTTTGATTTTCCTATCGGGAGGCACTTTTATGGGTAGATCCTGGAATACTTTTTCGTGTGTCCGAACTAATCCTTGTTCTTCTGGTGACTCTTAGTGGCTCCCTTTTGAAGTTAACATTTCTAACTGATGACATTGTACTGTAGATGTTGACGATCCTGTTTGAATCATCTTCGTCATCAGAAAGGAAGATACGACTTGATTTTTCGGGGCTTGGAATCCAAATAACTTGTGCTTCCGCCCTTCCCACTTAAAGCTTATAAACTGCTTCTGATGGTTGGCCGAATAAGTCCCCAAGGTTTGTAACCACTGAATTCCTAAGACCACATCTACTCCTCCGAGTGGTACAACATAGAATGGAGATTCTAAACTAAAGTCTTTAATCTGCAATTTGACTTTATGGCATTTTCCTACCTGTTCAATCTTCTTACCATCGGCCACCATTACCTTCATATTAGGCATGGGAAAGTTAAAGAGGTTGAGTCTTTTGGCCATGGTTGAATCTAGAAAATTGTGCGTGCTGCTTGTGTCTGTAACAAAGGCAGTCCTTTGTTTTCAATGTCTACCATTCATTTGATGTAGGGTGTCTCCACCATCATGGTGCGATAATGACATGAGAATCGTTCTCTCCATACAGAGAATTCTAAGTTATCTTCTAATCCTTCTATACATGAATCAGTACTGTTAGCGTCGTTAGTTGCTTCACAACTGTATAGATTTTTCACTTTTCCATTAGCACATCTGTGCTTAGGGTCCCAGTTTTCACCGCAACGTTTGCACTTGCCCTCTCGCATTCTTTGTTTTTCCATACTAGATTTTTCTTCTTCACGAAGATGGGCAGGGACATATTTTGTGTCATCTATATTTTCAGATTGAGGAAATCGTCGTCTCGAATATACTTTTTCTGGTTTTGATAATCTTTCAAATTTCTTTTCAGCAGCTTTTGCTTTTTGCCTTGCTACTTCTACGGATGTAATTTCATGTAGTTCTAGCTCTTCCTGTATGTGGATTTTAAGTCCTGAGATGTAAGACTGGATTAGACGAGATTCCGACAATCCGAGTACTCGTGTTGCCAAGGTTTCCCATTCTCGGGTGTACTCATCCACATCTCCTTTTTGGCGTAATTTGATAAAGGTTGAATTTTTTTTTTCTTCTTTTATGCCTTGAAACCTTTTGAAGAACGCATCCTTAAATTTCCTCCAACTGATAGCGAGCGTTGTTTTTTTCCACCACATATACCAATTATATGCTTCTCCTTCCATTTTCATATATATTATATATATTTCTTCCTTCTTCTTTTTTAAAAAACAAATGTTGCTACCCACAAGCACTTGGTTTTTAAAAAAATCTGCAATTTTGGAATTTTCTTGTAATTCCTTAATTCTGGGTGATCACACAGATCCATAAGAGCGATGGCTCCGATACCAATGGAGTGTAAAAACTCTGGTAAACTTGAATAATTATATATTATTATTTATAAAAGATGAGATATGAGATATGATTACAATGGGGAATCACCAAGGCCTTAAATATAGCCTCATGGTGTCCCTTGGTGAAGAGGCATGATCTTTGATCATGCCCTTTCAGTTAATAAAACCTAAGATAACTATATCTAACTAATAATTAATAAACTATACATAACAGAAATTTATATCTAATGCATTACAATTAGATTCATCCATCAATCTAGATAAACCCTGTCCTTTAATGAGCTTTGTTGGTTTGATTTCCAAATCATATTCAAGGATAGTGGCAATCCACTTTCCTCTCCTACTATCAGGTCCATCTTGTGTAAGAATATCTTTGATTACAACATTGGGAACATATGCAATGATGTGGGAATGGAGTATGTAAACTCTTAAGTATTTTATGGCTTTAACCAGGGCTAAAGCCTGCTTTTCCATTATATTTTATTTCAGAGGTGCATCTCTAAGGGCTTTACTAAAAAATGCAATTGGCTGTTCAAAACCTTGGTTGTTTTTCTGCAGAAGAACTGCAGCTATGGTATGTTCAGATGCAAAGGAAAAGACTATGAAATCCTTTATATAATCTGGGCTGATGAGGATTGGTGCTTTTGTCAAGGCCTATTTTATGGATTCGAAATATTGTTTGGCTTTTACAGTCCACTTTATTGCAGAGTCCTTTTTAAGCATATTGTTGAGTTATTTTATGATTTCAGCTAGATTAGAGATAAATCTTCTTAAAAATTTGATTTTACCCAAGAATGCTTGAAGTTCTTTTATGTTTCTTGGTGGTTGAATGTTCAAAATAGCTTCAATTCTTGCAGGGTCTATTCTAATGCCTTCCTTGGAGATTATGTGACCTAACAACTTTCCTTCTTCTAGTCTGAAAAGAGTCTTTTTAAGATTTAGGGATATACCGTATTTTATACACTTGATAAAGACTTGTATCAGGTGATCTAAGTGTTCATCATTTGTTTTTGAAAAGACAGTAATATCATCAAGTTAGATAACTAAACATTTATGGATCTCCTTAGCAAAGGCAATATCCATGGCCCTATGAAAAGTGGCTCCTGCATTTTTAAATCCAAAAGGCATTTTCACATACATGAAAGTGCCCCAAGGAGTGGTAAATGAAGTTTTATTTTGATCATCTTTATGAACTAGAATTTGATTATAACCAGAGAAACCATCTAGTAAAGAAATTCTTGAAGAACCTGCCACCCTTTGAAAAATATGATCCATTTTAGGCAAGGGGTAATTGTCTTTCAAGGAAACTTTATTGAGATTTCTAAAGTCTATACACAGTTGAATTTCTCCTACTTTCTTTCTGGTGGGCACTAAATTAGAAACCCAATCAGAATACCTGATTGGTGCAATTATTTGTGCATCAAACATTCTTTTAATCTCTTTTTCAATTAAAGGTAACAAAATTGGATTAATCCTTCTTAATTTTTGTTGAAAAGGTTTTTGATTTTATTTCAAAGGAATCTTATGTTGAATTATGTCTTTGTTTTAAGTTTTCAGATCTTTGTAACCCCATGCAAAAACATCTTGGTATTCTTTCAAAATTTCTATATATTTAACCTTTTCTTCTGATGATAAGGACTTTGATAATTTGATAATTTTTGGTTTTTCATTTGTTCCTATGTTACACTCTTCTATATCAGACTTGACTGGTTCCATTTTTGGCCTTTTGGGCACATCATTGGAATCAAACAAGTATTCTAAGGGAGTTAAACCTCTGGGTAAAATGTTATGTTTTAAATCTATCAAATTTGGTTCATCTTCCATCATTTCCTCTATATCTACTTTTTCCAAGTCATCTGTGTCACTTTGAGTAAATATAGTAGGTCTATCAAATTATGTACATCTAAATCATCTATTTGAAAAAAAATTGAATCTATGTTACAAGATGAATCTATATTACAATCGTTATCGATTTGACAATTTTGAAACTCTCCCTCATTGTTCAAAAATTGATAAATTTGTTGATCTTCTGAAATTTTTTTCCAGTATTTTACATTATCTGGAACAATAGGTCTGTGTTTGATTTCAGTAGTGTATTTTTGTATTGGTGAAAATGGAAGTTTGCAAGTGCTGGAAAAGGTTGCTAAAAAATGAGCTTGTAAATTCTGTTTCCTAGGAATAATGGCAAACTTGCTTTCTAACAAATCTTCAACCAAATCTGTTGCTGTGTCCCTGTATCTGGCCAATATGGGATTGTGAACAGAGTATTCTGCGTTTATTTGTTTGATAACTAACTCTGAATCTCCCATGATCAATATTATTTGACCTCCCAATTTTCTAATGATTTGAAGACCTAAGATTAAAGCCTCATATTCAGCCATGTTATTGGTACACTTGAAATTCAAACTAAAGGCATGCCCTTGGGAATGGCTAGTTTCAATGTTGGTAATCCATACACCAGCTCCAGCTCCTGATTTATTCACTGATCCATCAAAATCCAAATTCCATAAAGCTTCATGACCAATGTAATCCTCCATTATTTTAGGCTTTATATCAGCGAGTTCAGTTTGAATATTATTATGATCAGAGTTACAGAGAATAAAGGAATCAATATTGGTAGGAGTTGAATAGATTGGTAATTGGTAGGTCTTTCGGCACTGCTGATCATAAACTTCATTAAGGTTTCTCTGTAAATATTTTTGGGCTGTCCAAATACCGAGATAGTGGCATAACTCATGTCAAGTTGTAGAGATCCCTGCAACTTTTCTCCCCATGAGCGAGAAAGAAGCATGCCATACTTTGGTGGGATATCAGCTACCACAACATCCATGATCATGATTTTACCAGGATATTGGACCAATTTTACACACAAATATTTAATCAATCCTATGCATTGGACTTTAGATGAATCAAATGAGAACAGGTCTTTATATGGCCGGGTTATGTCTAGATTCAGGGTTTCCATTATTGCTTTGGGCATTAGATTATGAGAAGCTCCAGTATCTAGCATTGCATTGTGTAATATCTGATCATGTATAGTAAGACTTAAGTAAAATGGAGGTAGTGACCCATCTGAATGCTTACCATCTACATTTCGACCAAAGATTAATTCAGGTGTATCATCACTCATATTAATTGTATCCTCATTTTCATTTACATTCAATGTTTCAGTAATAATAGATCCGTACAAGTTATTTTTACCCAATTCAACTAAGGGAACGCCTATCTTCAACTTAGATATTTCAGATTGAATGTTAAATGTTGACTGAGATTTGATTGTTTGAATTATTTCATCTTTTGGAACTGTTGTTTGGGATGATTTTTCTTGAGTTTCAGCAGTTTTACCTTTAGCTTGAGATTTTCTTTTATCTTCTGTTTGAGTTTCTTGATTTCTGCTATCTATGATTATTTTTTCAAGAATGGTTTGAGTGTTAACAGATGCTTTGTCAGATTTGGAATTTTCAGCAGAAGATTTAGGATTTGATGATTTTGAGTCAGCTGGACTCTTTTTTGGATCAGTAACTGTTGCTGAATTGGTGGCCTTCGTAATATTAGCCTTTTGGGCATCTTTGGAGGATTTAGCCACATCATCAGTGATATCTACAATCTTAGGACTAAGCTGCTTTTTAGGACTGGGTGGGTTCGAATTTTGTTTATTTTCTCTGGGAAGAATCTGTAAAAGTTTCATTTTGGGAGCCTCTATATTCTTTTTGTTTTGACTTTGTTGAGTTGGAGCATTGTTTTTTGTAGTAGGCTCATTTGTTTTCTTGCTCCTAAGGTTATATTGGCTATGAATTTCATTGATTGTGAAGTCATAAAATTTCTTATAGTCAAAGGATTCACCAAATTCCACTTTGAACTGTTGTAGCTCAAAGAGTTCTTGTTCCTCTTGAGTGAGGAAAATTGTATTTCTTTCATCTATCCCCATAACTATGTTGATGTCTTCCTCATCCTCAACATCGTTTTGATAACTTTCAGCAAAGTTCTCTTGGAATGGAGCTCTAATGTTTTGATTTGGGGAGGTTTCTTTACCTTTCCCAGGATTTTTGTTTTTTCTGTAGTTGGGATTTTTGATTTGGGATTGATTATCCCATTGTGGTTTCCTCTCAATGTGGTCTAATCTCTCAACTACTTTTTCTAAAGTTTTGTTAATAAAATCAAATTTACCATCTAAGCTTGAAGTCTCTTCTTTGATGGTGACCATCCTCTCATTTCTAAGTTTATATTTTTTGGCAAGGATATTGATTTCTACACCAACAACATTCAGTTGCATTTGTTCTAGGGTCTCTGCATATCTTTCTCTAAGTTGGTAGGCCATGTCTACATCAAAACAATTAGGGAATTTGAGCAGCATGGAATATAGAGTGGGTTTAAGGTCTGCAGGAATAGAATTGTAAACACTGTTGTATCTAGTAAAAAAGTCTTGTACAAACTCAGTAGGAGTTCTTTTAACAACATCAAACTCAGACAATATTTGTAGGGGATTCTTTTTCTTTTCCGATTTATTTAGGAAAGCTCTATGAAAGGCAGCTAATTCTGCTATGCTACCAACACCTAAATTTCTAAACCATGTTTTTACTTCTCCAGTTAAGCTTTGTGCAAACAACCTCATTCAGACATCAAATTCATCTATCTCATAAATTTCCCAAAAATCATTCATTTTGGTGATATGTTGTTGTGTAGTAATTTGTGAAAAATTAATTATCAAATAATGGGATATCCTTTTGATAATTTTTGGGCATGTCATGGGGGTTTTGAGGTAATACCAGGGGAGCATATCTATATGCCATGGCTTGGATTTTTGCTGAACTGGGAGGTACAGTAGTAGTGGCAGGGATAGTGCTAGTTACAATAGTAGATGTGCTGAAGGCTGTACTTAAATAGCTTGGAAAAGGGGATGAAAAACAAGTGGTATGGCTAGGAAATATAGATGAAGTTCTTATAAACTTTAGTGGGTGCAGTGGTAGTGGATGTAGTGGACTGAGTAAATGATGGAAATACTACTTTAGGCTACAAATTCAGCTCAAGGATGAATGATTATGTGGATGAACTTGCGGTGGATTGAGGATATGATGAATATATGATCCTAGGCCGCAAAGGAAACTCAGGACTAACAGGCTCTATGGGTGAACTGATAGTGGAATATGTAAATGAAGTGGCAACATACAGATTAGAATCGGCTGCTGAAAAGATAGTGGTGGATAATTGAAAAACTGGAGGTTTAAATTGAGACAAAAAATTGGCTAATTTAATAGCTTCATCAATGTATTTAATTCGTGTAATATTAACCCTTTCTACTGGAATTTGAGTTTTAGTTTTGTATGATTTTATTGAGACTAAAATAATTTTTTGTTTCTCCTTCACAAAAGAAGTAAAAACAGGATCTATAACAGTTTCCTTTAAATCAGTTTCAGATTTATTTCTAAATAATGAATTTTAAAACTTGAAATCAAATTCAATATCTGATAAGCTTACTAATTATTTGGGTAATGAATCAACCTTTCTCAGGGGCACTTCAGTTTCTAAATTAACACCCTGTTTTTTCTTTTTTCCTATATGGTCCAGATTGTCTACTATATCTGCAGGGTTGGGATTAGGGTTGGATCTAGTATAATAGATTTTCTTGGGAGACAGAATGATTATTGTATAAATACCCACAACCTTTAAAATTAAACTTAAAGTAGAAAATATATGCTTTAAAAATCTTCCTCTAAGATTAAACTTAAAACTGGAGAGTGGTTACTTCCCCAATATGGTCGCCAGTATGTTATCACCCTAGTAATTCTTAGGTCATGGGATTTTGGTTTATAGTTAAAGAAAACCAGGTGTAACCAAGAACCTCTTTTAGATTTCAGGATCTAGCCTTCCTGAATTCCGGAGAGGGATCTCTCCTTATGATTTAACTTTGTTTTAGATTTGAATTTTAGGCTAGGTATGATTGAATAATTAGTTTGTTTAAAAAGTTTGGTGGGAAATAAGATTACTTGGAGACAAATTAAAGAGGGATCTACTATTCCATTGGGCTATGGAGTCAAAATGTAGCAAGCAAGACTGAAAGGCAAGGCCAAAAGGATTCTAATGTACTCAGGGCAAGGTAGATAACCCTCAGATATTTGAATAGTTTGATTGGATGGGATGGCTTGCTTTCGGGATAAAGGGTAGTGAAGGATCCTTTGATCCATAAATGAGAAGAAGGAGGCAGAGGTCAAATGAGACTCAGGAGCAACTAAGAATTCCTAGGTCTGGAAATCAGCAGAAAAAATTGAAATGATCACTTAGTTAAGACAGGGAGTTTTTTACACTTATCTTGAAATAATTAATCATTCAGATTTGAATACATATATGAAATTGAATGGAACTTCAGAAAAGGAAACAATGACATAACGAAATCACTTGACTCATTAGTTTATCACAAGAATCTTGAGTTATGAAGTCCAGTTAGCTATAGTCCAGTCTGCTACTATACAATCAACACATGAAGCCTCCAAAGCACCAGCAAAAATATCTATAATAATCTCACCAACTTTTATTCCACACATAATACTTCAAAAGAGAAGTATTTATACAAAAATTATTACAAAATATCTGAGAGACATATAGGAATATCTCTAGGCAAAAATAAATATTATTACATAGAAAGAGGGACAACTGCAAAACAAACTGGCAAGCTGTCCTCTTATCAATAAAAAATAGGACTAATTATCTTAACTTATTGCTTTGTTGTAGTTTCTTGCTAGTACTTGGAAAGAATATCTTGTTAGAAGATAGCTTGGAAGACACTCCTTCCAATTCACATCCTTTTACCTGTGCTTTATCTCTGATACTCTTTACGTTGTTTTCTTACTGCCTTACTGCTGTAAAATAAGGAATAACCCGTAGTAAAAAAGTGTTTTGACTGATACTCTTTGACTCTGATTATTACCCTGATACACTTTAACTGCAAATCTTACCCTTTAGGCAACAATAATATTATGCTTTTCATGTAATTTTCTGCTTTTGTTTACAAACCTTTATATTAAATCAATGAATTCCTGCCATTGCTCTGCACTGGGAATTTTCATGTTCTTCAATTTCCTGTAGCTCTCATTTTCCTCTGTGTACTTAGCAAAGTTGGGCTTGAAAATGAAGATGTGTTTAATCTCATTTTGTAGAAAGAACAAGTTCTCAAAATATTCCAAAATAAATTTGCCAGTAAGGGAACCTTGTGGCAGAGGTTTATTTACCTGTTCTTTGGAATATGATCTTATCTTCTTGTCATACTCTGTCTGAACCATTAGTTTTTCATTGAAGAAATGAATGTCTGGAAGGCATGCTTGTGTTAATATAGTGTATTTAGCCATGAAATTTGTTATTAACAAGTTCATGTCTTTGCATCTTTCCTCCAAATTGTTCACCACATTTCTTTTGTTCAGGACTTTCTTGATTTGTAGTATGCTCTCAGTCCTGTCATGAATGTTCAACTCTTCAAGCTCTTCTCTGTTTTTGTTGTTCAAAAATGTAATTAGTTTCAAAGGTTGAGAAGGTTTGTCAGCCAGTTCTTCTTTTGTCTTCTGAATTTCTATTTGTGCTGCCTTGAGTAAATCCTTATGTTCATAAATGATTTGGATTGAAGGCCACTATAGATGTATGCCTTGAATTATGTTTTTCTATAGATAATTCTTGATATATGATACATGTTCATTGAGATTAACCTGTTGCTGTAGAATCTTCACCTGCTCTTGAAGTCTGTTGGCTCTCTGCTCATGTCCCTTGGATGTAATCAATGCATCTCTATTTGATGTTTCAAGATTTCGGATGGTGCCTTTCAAGTTGATTATCTCTTTATTCTTTAGGGACATGTCTTCCATAGCCTTTACTATGTTAGCTATTTCACTTTTTTGATTTACTTTTGATGTAGATGATGAAGTTGCAGAAATATCTTTAGATGCAATTGACACTGCAGTTGCCAATACTTCTTTTGGTGCTAAATGTTCTACCAATGTAGAAGGAACAACAATACTGACAGTTGGAATGACTGTGGGAATGGAGACTTCCTGTGCTTTTTTCAATTTTTCATTTTCCTTCATTAGAATTTCTGTTTGATTCTCCATTTCTTTGATCTGAGATGTCATCTTTAAAACTAGCTGCATTAATTCATCTTTTTCTGTTTTCTCCTGAAGAATTTCTTTAGCCTGTGGGTGTTCACTCTGTGGAAGTTTGAGTTGCTTTCTCAAGGCAGAAATATCTTCATTCTCTTGCCTTATGAGAGTTTTAGCAACTTCAATATTCGAGGGATCCACTCCAATTTCTATCACCAAGTCTTCTAAGAACTTGATCCCCAAATCCTTAGCATGTAGAGATGTTTTATCTAATTTCATTTGAATTTGTAAATTAGATATTGTCTTTTGAAGAATGGTAGCATTCATGGTTTTTTTGACTACCTTTGAATACAACATTTCTGAAGCACTTCTATGAAACTCTATCTGGTCAAGTTCATGTATGGTATTAGCATTTACTTCAAACTCTGTTTTCCTGTAATCTGCAACTGACTTTGGGTCTGTAACCATTGGTTGGAGAAAAGACATAATCATTTTATTTTTTGAATAATCAAAAGCTGTCACAAGTCTGTCTTTGTATCCTGGATTTTCTTTAAGGAGTTTAGAATAGACCTCATTCTTAATTTCCTCATTTTTTTCTCTGATCTGCTTGAAATTTTTCTGGATGTCAGAATTAGTTTCTTCTGCTGCTTTGGAGGAGGAGGGAGCTTCTGTATTTATCTGTGTTTCAACCATTTCTTTGCCTTTTCCCTGTGATAGTACCTGCTCATTCTGAATTTCTCTAAGTGTTTCATTGACAATTATTGTGGCCTCATCATCTATTTGTTGATCATTATTGTTTTTTTTATCTTCATTGTCATCTATCTCTATGGCCTTTTCTTCTTCTACAATAATCATTCTGGCCTTCTTGCTGCAAACTGTCTTAAATTTATTTTCTATAATTTTTTCTGCTAAATAGCCTTCTTCTTTTCTAGGTCTTTTATTAGACACTTCTGCTTGTTGGCTGACTGTAACCACTTGTGTACTATCCATCTGTTTTTCTTGCAGGTTATCTGTCTGCATTTGTTGAATATCATCAATCAATGTGTTTCCAACCCATTTAATCTTATTAGCACATTTTTCAATTTGTGGCTTTGAATCATGGAGGAATGGGGTTAACTTACACTTGACCCTGAGGTTACTTATAACATCTTGAGGGTCATATTTCCAGTAAAAGCTTTCTTGGAATTTAAACTCTGATAATTTGCTGACTGTGTCTCTCAAAGCATCTCTGCTATTGAATATGAAGGGGCCAATTTGAATATTTAGCTTGAACTGTGCTTTCTTTTTGGAGGCTATTAAATTCACTGCATCTGCATTCAAGATCTGTCTTAAGTACTGCAAAGCAAAAATCCTGGTAGTTAGAAACGTGGGTAATTTGTAAGGAGTCAGGAGTGCACCATACACTCTGATTTCTGTGTGATTTTCATACAAATACCAGTCTCCTACCTTACAGGTTTCAGACAATTGTAAAATTATTTTGATGTCTTCATTAATCCTTGGTGGCTCTATTTTGTTCAACAAGCTCATGGCAGGTTTAATAAACAAATCATTGAAATCCTTGTAGTTTTATTCGCTGCTGTTTTTCCTGAGTAGAGAAGTCCAGAATATCACTGAAAGAGGTTTACCTTCCACATCCATCTTCTGTAATGAAATTGGGAAATTGTCTGCCTTAAAAAATAGGAAGAGATGTAACAGATATGATGAATATATGAATACTCCTTCATCATGTAATTTAATCAACTGATAATGCATATTATCAGCAATGAATTTGGAAAAGTTGAAGACTAGTTCTGGATGTTGTCCTAGAGACAAGGTAGAGAGGAAACCTAGAATGGAGGCATCTGTAAACTCATCATTAGCATATCCTAGAATTAATGAAAGCATGGAAATGATTTTTCTAGAGCCCTCAGGGAAATCAAAATTATCATAAGGTGGATTTACCTTAGGAAGGTTAACATGATTAGGCATGAAGTTTTGAAGGATTATAAACTTCCTAAGGAAATCTAGGTCTAAATACATCTGAGTTAAATCTTCAATGGACAATGCTACTGCTCATGGATCGTGGCTCAGTTGGAGCATATCATTCATGGCTTCAACAGTTATGTAAAACATGACCTCATTATCTTTGTTCACCATGCATCTCTAGTCAGGGATATAGTGTAACTGACACAACCTAATGAAATCTTGAGCTTGATGGGTGATGGGAACCACGTATTTAGGCAAGTTGGAGTCCCATATAGGTACATCATTTTCCACTTTCTTCTCAAATTTCTTATGACACCAGCTATGTACTTCAAGTAGATCGAACTCTAAGGTAGCATCAACAATTCTATAGTCTAAATCAATCAAGGGGCTGTTCTCTTCAGAGGTGATAGGTGGCTGCAACGGTCTGACTACTTCAGTGGAATCTGCAGTTAGGGCAAGAGTAGGTTTATCAATTTTTGAAGGTTTAGGGTTTGGAAGCTTGCTGGAGGTAGGGTTCTGAGGTTTGGGACCCCCAGTCCTAGGAGTGACCTGCTTTTGTCATTTTGAATAAAACTAAGCAAGATTAGACTATTTGCTTAGTTTCTTTTGGGAAATAGAAGGCAAATTGAGTTGTTTTAGGAAGAATTCAGAATTTGGGCGAGGGTTTTAGGATGAAAATGCAGATTTACAATGTGTAGAAGACTGGAAAGAGATTTTAATGTTTTTTTTTTAGTAATTCAAATGGATTTTAACCGCAGAAATAGCTTTTGGATGGTCAAAAACTCTTTACAACCGAATTAGGCGGTAGTGGCAAATTCTGTGAAAATTTTGACAGGGTTCCCCCTGTTTCTTCAGGGTTTGAATACTTTTCAGATGAGTAATTTTAGTTTATATATTCAACGTAGTTTAATTTTTTTCTTTGAAATTAAGATTTTGCAGGTCGGATTACTAAAAAATACCTTGAAGAGGTATGGTTGCGGTCGAAGAGGGTTTCCAGGTTTATACCAGTCTTCAAAATGGTCGCATTTGCTTGGTAGAAGGCGCTGGGAGTATTCGGAGGTGAATTTTAGAGGGGAAATGGTTTTAGAATGACAAACTGGTTCGAAAATTGCTCTGTAATGGTGTCTGTGAGTGATTTATCAGAGGGCAAAGGCGCAAGGGTATGCAAATGATAAAAACTAAGGTTAAAATCTTAAGTTTTATCGATATGTAAAGTATTAATTACAGGTCAAAATCAAATGGCGGGAGTTGTTTTCACATTGAAGGTGAAACCATTAATGGTTATCACATTGCTCCTAGGCAGTAAATGGTTTTTCACTTCTGGAATGCGATATAATAGAAATGAGACACGTAGCAGATGGTGGTTTCACGAAACAACTTTTATCGCATAATTTTTTACAAACTTTGCCCGATCACTTTTGCTATGCAATATTGAATACGTGCCGTCGGATTTAATCGCCCGATGCGAATGGTCAAGATTTCTCAGTAAGCTGCGGGGTAAGGAAAGGTGGGACCTGAGTTAAATGTCAGACATTGATTTTGATATGGATGATCGGACGGTTGAGGTTGAACCCAACGCTGCGAAAATGGAATGGATAATGGGTTTCAAATATATAAAATGAGTTTATATATAGAATGGGCGGGTTTAATAACAGTTTAACCAAGGTTTGATACTTATATGAAACATGAGGTTTCACATATCAAAAAGGAAAAAAGCTTGAGGCTCCTAACCTTAGGTTAAGGTATGCGGGGCATGGGAGTATAAGTATTTTTTGTGTGTTATTTTAAATACACAGAATGTACATAAAATGCGCTTTTTTGTATTATTTAACTCTATTATATAGTTTTAGACTGCGGAGGGGTATAACAACCATAGGGGAAAGGGGTATATTTTTATAGGTAGTTTTATGTCAAAGGGGTAATTTTGGGATGTTATTTCAACATGTGATTAATATCTTTGACACAAAAGCATATAATAAGAGGGTTTTTTGGGATATTAAATAAAAGAAGTTATATTAATAGGACTAGGATATTTGATAGGGAGTTAATAAAATAGGTTAAGTGTTAATATGAAAAGGGACAATGAATACTAAAATTTTCATAAATAAAACTAAGCAAAGTGAAAATTGGAGTAAAGCTTCATTTTTATAATTCATTCACTTTTACTTAGTATATCATGTTTTTTGAGGGTTTTATGCTTTGAAAAATGGGGAAGTTAATTAAATGGGCCTTTATGTAACATTTAAGTAAGAAAAGAGTTCTTACTTATGAATTAAAATAGTGATGAGTGCATGGAGGGGTAAATGATGAAAATTTCCAGGATTAATATAGAAATTTAACATTTTCAACCATTCAGTCATTGAGCCTTGGGTCCAGTCCCAACAGAAGTCAAGGAAATGCCTTGAGCCTCTTTGACTGATAGTTTAGAATATCAAATTTCTATGGGAAGGGGAAATTAGTTATTTATAGCCTGGTGAAATATATTTACAATGATGTTTCCCACCTTTTTCTACCTACCCAGTCATTATCTTCTAACATTTTTTCCTTCTATTTTGATCAAGTGCATTTGAATTAGCAACCTTACAACCTTTTATTCTTTTTTGAAAGCAGTAAACTATCTAATTCTACACTTATTGCATCTAGGAATCCAGATTAAACTATTGGATTATTTTATTCTCTATCTAACTACTGAATTGTCATGATTAAACTGTATGACAATTCTTTATTCTCTATCTACAACATTTAAAATTGAAAGATGATGAGTCAAGATTAAATTGTTCAACTCATCATAGATTATGGAATTTATTGACACTCTGCCATAATCAACTACAAAAGGTAAAAGTAGTGGTACTTAGACTTGCACACTTTCATGTTTTATTCATTTTTTTCTTTTTAGGTATATTATTTTTTCTAAGTCCTTTGATTTTTCTTTTAGGAATTTTTACCCTCTTTTTGATTTTTTGATTTTTGATTTTTGATTTTTTAAATATGGGAAAATAACTTGCAGAAATAAAAGTTTGTACATATTTACAAGACTACCATCAGTCAAGTCAAAATTATGAATCCTATATTTATAGGTCACTAACATAGTGATAAGAGGGTGAAAGGGAAATCAGAGCTTGTGAACAATGATGTGTTTGGACCCATGTCGGTTCCATCATTAGGTAAGTATATGCAATATGTATCATTTATAGATGAAATTTCAAGGAATACATGGATATATTTCCTCAGGAAGAAATACTAAGTCTTTGAAAGGTTTAAAGATTTTAAGGCTTTGGTGGAAAACTAGACAGAGAATAAGATAAAGGTGTTGAGGAAAGATAATGGTGGAGAGTTTTGCAAGAAGGAATTGTAAGATTTATGTAAGAAGTGTGGTATAACATGAAATAAGAATACTCCATACACACCTCAGCAAAACCAATTTGCAGAAAGAATGAATAGAACGTTGATGGAAAATGCAAGAAGCATGCTTAGTGGTGTTGGGTTAGGAAAATAATTCTGGGTAGAGGCGGTGGAGATTGCATGTTACCTGGTTAATAGATCACCTTCATCATCTTTGGAGGATAAGACTCCACATGAGGTATGGGTTGGTAAGAAACCCTCTCTTTCACATCTGAGGGTATTTGGTTGTGATGCATATGTACATGTTCCAAAGGAGAAAAGAACCAAGTTGGATAGTAAATTTGAAAGGTGCATATTTATTGGGTATAAGAATGGTTTAAAATGTTATAAGCTTTGGAAGCCAAAAAAAATGAAGGTTGTGTATAATCGAGATGTGGTGTTTAGAGAGGTGAAAGATGTTATTAAAAATGATTTCCTACCAAAGGAACCTGGGAAGATATAGTTTGAGATAAAGGAGGAAGAATCATACTCTATAGAGGAACATGAATAAGAAGAGGAAGAGCCACAAAATCCAACTTTGAGAAGATCAATTTGAGAAAGAAGGCAACTGGAAAGGTATAGTCCATATGCTTTCTGTTCAAAATTTTCTTTATCTATTACTGATGTTGATCCCAAAAATGTCAGGCATACAATATATCCATAGGATGGCTAACTTTGGAAAGAGGCCATGGTTAATGAAAAGGAATCCTTGCACAAAAATGAGGCATGGGATCTGGTGGAGTTTTCGAAAGAAAAGAAAATCATTGGAAGCAAATGGGAATTTAAGAAGAAGATGAATTCAGAAGTCAATGTGGATAAATATAAAGCTTGGTTGGTAGTAAAAAGTTATTCCCAGGTGTCGGGAATTTATTTTGGTGATATTTTTTATCCTGTTGCCAAGTTAGCTTCTATTAGATTAATTTTATCTATTGTTGCTTCTTTTGATTTTTGAGGTAGAACAGATGGATGTGAAGACAAAATTTCTTCCCAGGGATATGGAAGAATATATCTACATGAAGCAACCTGAAGGCTTTGCAATGAAGGGCAAGAAAAAATTGGTATGTAGGATAAAAAAGTAGTTGTATGGGTTAAAATAGTCACCAAGGATGTGGTATCAGAAACTTGACACATATATATGGGGACTTAGCTTCACCAAAAGAAAATCAGATCACTATGTATATTTTTAATTAATTGGTGACCATGTTATTTATTTGGTCTTGTCTGTGGACGATATGTTGCTGATTGGAAATGAAAAAGAAATTATCCAGGATTTGAAGGACCCATTTTCCTCCAAATTTGACATGAAGGATCTTGGTTCTGAAAACTATATCTTGGGCATGGAAATTAAACGAGATCAAGAAAAAGGAAGAATGGTTAAACCAAACGAAGTATGTCGAGATAATACCACAGAGGTTTAATATGAAGCATAGTAAATCAGTGAAGGTTCCTATTCCTATAGGTGTAAAGTTATTTGTTGAAGAATTTCCCAAGCCACAAGAAGAGGAAGAGGACATGTCCTATATCCCATATGCAAGTGTAGTTGGTAGTCTGATGTATGAAATGGTCTGTATTCTAAGACTAGAAATTACACATGCAATGGGAGTTTTGAGCAGGTTTTATGTCAAATCCAAGGAAGGATAATTAGACAACAATGAAGTGGGTTTTTAGGTATTTGCGTGGCACTAGTGATTATGGTTTGTGCTACTAAGGAATACCAAGTTTGGATAGAGTTTTGGGCATCTGTGGCTTTGTTGATGCAGACTCGGCTAGAGATCTAGATCGAAGAATATATAAAATTGGGTATGTTTTTAACCTATTTGGAGGAGGATTCAGTTGGATGAGAAAAAGAAATTCTATAGTGGATCTTTCAACTACAAAGGCTAAATACATGGAATATACTCATGCAAGCAAGGAAGCAGTTTGGTTGTAGAGATTGTGTTCAAGTATGGGGTTCATACAACGAGCTATAAGGATAAACTGTGACAACCAAAGTGAAATTTCTTGGCAAATAATTTATCGTTCAGAGACAAAGAAAATTGATGTTTAGTATTACTTTGTGAGGGATATGGTTGAGGACAAAAAGGTGTTGTTGGTAAAGGTGGATACTTTGAAGAATGTTGCATATGCATTGACGAAGTTTGTGAGCACTGAGAATTTTTCTTGGTGTAGAGAAATAATGGGAATTGCAGATATGGACCAATGAATAAACTCTCATGTGACCCCCTTTGTGGAAAAGAAAACAACAAGTGGCCGGATAATTTTGGGTGTGTGTTGTATTCTTTCCACGACAAGTGGGATATCCCCCCTGTTCATTGTGTCGAGCGCATCCCCCCTATCAGTGGGTTTGTAGGGGGGAAGTAGCCCCCCTACATAGGGTTCAATATATCGCCTCAAGAAAATTGTTTTTGGACCCTATAATAGGTGGGCAGACCTACGTATGGTTTTGTGCATGATTTTTGCACATGGTTTTGGGCACGATAGTTTTCTGCCCATGGTATTTTGTAGATCTGGTCAAGGGAACTACAGTTATGTTACAATGCAGGGTTAATGGCTTGGGATTTATGAATGCTTTGACATGTTTATATATTTATTGAAACATTGAAAGGAAAATAATGAAAAATCAATCTAGTAGTTCCAGTGATGGGATCCAGGGGAAAATATTTGTGTATATCTGTTTTATCTTTTATGTTATTTCCATTGTTTATTTTTTGTTTTAAGAATTCGTTTGTAGGTAATTTTTGTATGTCAAGGTTAAAACCTACATAATTGGGAAAATATTATGTCCCAAATCCTAACGGAATAAATAAAACTCTCTCAAGCTTCCCCTCCATGGTTTAGACAGGGGTTTTCCATTTTAACATATTTTGTAGATATTATCATTGCATTTGTTCCTTTTTCATTGAATAAATGGAGTTATTTCCCAAAATATCAACAACATATTCATCAATAATGTTCAATTTTACGACAAAATAAGTATAAAGATCATTTTTTCTGAAATATTCAACAACATTATTATTAATTTTCATGAAGTTTTATTTAGTAAAACTCCACTAAGGGCCGGTAAAGAATTCTAGTCTACGTTAAATCAAATTGGAGACTAGTTTATTGAAATAAAAATTTCCTATATTAGAGTCTATGGTAGTGAATTAGGACCACATGTACTTCCTTGATATATCCCAAATAAACTTGTTTGAAGGGAAACTGAAAACCAAACAACACTTAATGGAATTACCAGGTTCATGTACAAAGCTCAAAAGAAGACATGGCCCAATTTACCCATTAAAATTGTTCAGATGATGTTACAAGGTAGAGGACATGTTGTGGTAGAGGTAGATGGTTTATAGGAAATTTGGTTACATTCTCTTCCCCATTTCATAAATGATCCTAATTTTTTTGGTCTTAATCATTCACAATTAGTCAAGTAATCAACGAATTATGTTCATCAATGACAAACTTTTGACTATATTTTTGTAAGTTATGATAATTTTTATCAAGTTATCTCAAACGATCATTTTATTGATATGAAAAAAATATATATATATTTTTTCAAATTTTAGGCAAGATAATTATGATTATTATCTCAAGCAGATAAGTAAAATTTCTAGCATTCCTCTTGCAAATTTACAATTCTCATATGGAATAAGCTTATCCTTCACAAATATCATTACGTAATTCAATGTTCAATCTACATTTGAAGAGAATGCTAAGGGAATGGATGTATCATAATAAAATTTATCACAGTCTCTAAAAAATCAGACCCATACTCAATAAAGGACAAATAGAAAATATAAGGAATCAGGTCAAGCAAAAATGTCAGAAAATGTGTAGGGCACAGAATAATTTTTTCTCAAGAACATGTGGTAGGCATTATTCTTAAGGAGAAAGTAATAATAGATATTTAATCTCATGAAAAAGTAAATTAGTTTGTTTATAAAATGATGATTGATCGTTTTGATACAAATCAAGTTAAAGAGTGAGTTTAAGCTCAATAAACTATCCATGAAATTGTCCAATAAATTAGTAAGGAAACTGAGAATAATCTATATATTGCAGCGCAAGAAACTAAAATTATTTCTCCTTAATAAATTACCAATGCTAAAGAAAAAACTTCTCAAGATAAGCCAAAGATCTAGTTTAAGAGATATTGGAGACCCATATTTAATCTATGCACGTAATCGATAAAGTTTCATGAGGGATATTAGTTACTCCCATTACAACAAATATTCCATTATTTTCTTCTATTTTAAAACCACTTTCAGAAGTGGAGCTTAATGTTATGCAACTAGCTCAATGAACAAAACAAAATATATATCAAGGACTTAAAAATTGTCCTCTTCGAGGGGGGAACCTCCTTTACATTGCATAAATGAAAATTTCTTGGATGATACAGATGATAAGACCTCCTTGGTATATATAGAAGTCTAAGGGGTCAAAATATAATCAAAGCCTACATAACAATAATAATGTAAGGGCACAAGAATACAAATAGTGGAATTTTATGGGGCTCAACAATAACAACATGGGGGATACATGGGCACAACAATAAAAATAGGGGGTTACGCTAAAAATAAAAAAGGGACATAACATGCCCCTGTACTTAAAAAAAGTGTTGTCCTCAATGCTTGCACAGTTCTGGATGCTTCTATATAAAATTCTCATCCTCCCATGTGGAGTCTTCAACGGGTAAGTTCTTCCACTTCATGAGATACTTTCAAATAATCGATTTCATAGTTTTCAGGTTCTTGTTTCCATGACTTCTTCAGGATGAAATATGATTTTTCCTTCTTTTTCAAGTTCTAGAAACACTGTTTGAACTACGAGCTTGTCAGTAATAAATTTCTTTAAGAATGAAACATAAAAAATTGGGTGTACTCGAAAAGATGCAAGAAACTCCAATTTGTATGCCATAGCACCAATATTTTGCAACACCTTGTAAGGACCATAGTACTTGGGTGATAATTTATTATCCTTCTTAGCTTGCTTGAGGTACATTTGTTTGTATGATTTTAGCCATAAAAATTCCCAGTCACATACATCAAATCTTATTTCACTGCAATGTTGATCTTCCTGTTGTTTCATTTGATTTTGCGCTAGAGTGAGGTTATCCTTTAAGAGTGGGAGAACTTTCTGTTGATGCTCAATGTTATCTTACATTTCTTGAACCTTATAATTTTCTCTTAAAGAAGATGTGATGGATGATGGATGATATCCGTAAACTTCCATAAATGGGGTCATTTTTGTTGTAGTATGGAAGAAAGTGTTATACCACCATTCAGCTAGAGGTAACTGTTGGTGTCCGAGTGTGAAGAAACTATTCAACCCTTTTCCACATTAATTTATCAATCCGGGTGTGTACATTATTTCAAGGTAACACACAAGGTATATGCAGGGGAAATGGAACACTTTGATATTGCTCACATATTCAACAATTTAAACAACAAAAACTACTGTAACAACAATTAAAGATAGATTGCAGAATTATAAAAGCATTCAAAAAAATTAAAGAAACATACCTGAACAATAGTTAAAATAATCAAACAGAAATGTGAAACAACAAAAGGAAATAATGCAACAACTGATCAGAAGAGTGGGCCCAACTCACTTACCAGGGCTGTGGTAAACTCACAACTTACAGATGGAACATAAAAATGACTTGCATTCAATTAATTAAAAGTCTTATGTTACAAAATTGGTCTCTTGCATGCTAACCCCTGATTCTCAGACCTAAGACCCTTCTTATACAAATGTTTAGAAAACCACTGTCTTACCAATCAGACAACTAAGATATATAAATATACAATTGTTACAACGTCCAAACTAGTTGCCGAGAGAAAACCAAGAAAGGTCCGAAATATATGTGGGGTAAGTTTGGATCTATTATGTTGTTAAAACATATCAAAATAATGATGAGAAATCAGAGTTGCTTCTATGACTTCCAGATGCAACCTTTTAACTGTCAGATATGCGGAAATAAGATAATTAATACTCGCGTAGGTAAAATCTCCAAGACTATTGTTTCATTAATAAAAAATTCCATATAAGATAGTGGAAATGTGTTTACCTTGTGAGTTTAGAACAATTAATGATACAACGAGATATAAGAGTGGGTGAAAATAGAAGGAAAAAATATGCAGATTTGGTACCCAACATCTCCCACCAACTGGTCTACCTGCATTTCCTCATGGAACTCGTCGTCTTCTCAAATATGGGTTGGAATGGCTATGGTTGCCATGAATCTGAGTGATGTCATACTCTTCGTCCATCTCTATTCTAGGGGGTTTATATCCCTTTGTTAGAACAACATCCTTCCACCAATCTTTGCTAACATTCTATGCGGGAGTATACCAATCTGTTGGCAACCAAATGAGGGGGAACTGAAACCTTAGTCCCATTCACTAGACCCCACAAGTCTGAATACATGCTACAAAATGCGACACTCTATCTAATGCTCGTGCAAAATTGGGTGCCCCAAAAGGTTCCCGATTTCTGACAGTTGATGACAACAACATCCACCTCATTTGACAACTGTCAAGAGCTTCATCCCGAAAAGCTGCTACCTGTCTAACACAGAGGTCATCACACCATTTTTGGGTTGCCAGCATATGTTCCTTATGTCCCTCAATCTATAAAAAGGTAAAATGATTATTACAAATATTTTTTTCCTAACCATGCTCCCTCCTTATCATTAGTGGCCTTATAACTTAATTTTATTCAAATGATCACAAGACTTCTTCCATTTAACCTGGTTTATAGTGTAGGAGGTGAAGGCTCTCACGTGAATATCCCCCTCAAATGGAATGGGATTGAAGGTTTGATCATGCTTCAGGAAATAATCATGCATGTAAAGTTCACACATTAAGTGCTGACCCACAATATCATGAATTTTCAAAATTCGGAGGAACTGTATCAGATCCTCAATCTCATGACTAATTTCCTTATAAATACTTTCCAGGCAGAAGAAAAAGAACTACTCATGAAGGAATAAAGCATAAATATGGGCAGGAGGTCTACAAGCCATTACCTGTTGTGCCAAGGTAAACATCTTCTCCTTATCTACATCATTTTCACTTGTTCTTCTAAATCCTCCATCTTACCCTGTTGTTTCTCTTGCCTCTATCGTGCTTTATCTAACTGGTCTATATACCCATTAATAATCCCGGAAGTGTTTCGGGGAAAATCACCCTAGAGGTTCGTTGGGTTACAACCTCCACAGAGCAGGGGCATGCTACTTAAGAAGGACTCACACAACCATACATGTTCATGAAAAACTAAATAGAGTAGAACGAGGAAGTTACCCGTAGGTCCTACGGTTGAAGCAGATCCCGTGGGGTCCAAACCCCCCAACAACCCTTCTTCCTTCTTAACCTGAAAGACAAGAAGAAACAAGCACGAAGAACTGGTTGTACAGCATATATCTACTCTAAATGTTAGTGAAATCCATATAAAATATCAGATAAACCATAATGAATGCTTAAATAACAATATTCTCATATATGTAAGCAGACACTAACACGTATATTTCGGGGAACAAGATGGTACTTTTGTATTATAAATAGCATGTACAGAAATACGAGTGGAGAGATCACCTGAATCCTTCCATGATCTTCGAGCAGACCGTCGTTCGGATCCGTCCCACCCTTGCCTCGCTAAGATTCCTTCTGAACTGGTGCATACGAGATGACATATAAAGGAATGAGCATCTCCAAGAAACAAAGGTTTCTTGTAATGAAATGGGAAGTGCAGGAGGCACGGGAATTCAGACTTGGATAGGGAATACCAACAGAGTATAATATCAATAATTCTCTCTCTCCCTTAGGCCATACACATGAGGTGCTTTTATACTCCCTCAAAGTAGTTTCAACAGTTGGAAACAGTTGGCCACGTGCTGGGGTGGTTGAACTACCAGAGTAACCATCAACCTAGCCCGAAAATAGGGAATTTTTATATATTTTTTAATGATTTTAATGGCATACGTGGAAAAGTGCATGTGGACTCGCGTATACATGTGGAAAAGTATGGGGATTTTTACACTGTTTTTTAGTGAATTTGTCCAAGTCTGTAGGAATGGGTGACCAAAGCCATAAAATCAATCATGAATCATATGAAGGTGAGAAATGATGCTATAACAGATGCCCCCTAATATATGAGGTCGGAAGGGGTACATGATGGCCGAAATGTATTATGCACATAGAAAGAACTTCGTAAGGACAAGAGAGGACTTCACCAGATTTCAGCCTGCCAAAAACCAATGAAAGAAAACAGAGAGTCAACTCATGCTGAGGCGGGCATACCCATGCTCAGTCAAAAATACATCATATAGAAAGTACTGAATAGATCCAACATGTATACAAGTATAGCTGAACTGAAAGTACACAATGAATCATTTGAGCATGGCCCGGAAATATAAGTCTGAATCAATGTCCAAGTATCACATATAGAAAGCTGATCAAGGATGGTGCAACTGGATGTCTGATCATATAAGTAACTGAATCTCCAAGTACCGAATCATAAGAGGTGGAACAAACGGTACAATCACGCAACTCGAGAGCCAACATATAGGATGCTGCTGTACTGAACTGCAACATATAAGGGTGGACGGCATCACTGGCAGAAACTGAATGGACTGTCAAAAGTGAACCGAAAATGCTGATGCAACCCGAGGTCTTCACCGATCACTATGGCACAATTCTACACAATGGGAATAAATGAGCTGAAGTCGACCATGTGAGAAATCGTTGGATTACCGGTCAATGATGTATACCGTTAACCAACGCGAGACAACTCACCAATAATGAAAATGAGCGTCAAGGTGCCCCAGTACAATCTAACAAGTGCAAATGAATGAGTTGAAGTCGAACACTTGAAAGAATCTACCAATCAGGAGGCAATAATGAATCCCCACTGTCGATAGCGAAGAGTCTGCCACTGATGACTGCAAACCCTAAGGTACTGACAAAAATACTCTAGACCTTATTCCCAGAGCAATGAGTCGGAGTCGATGGGAAAAGATCTGCTGGAAGGAAGGCATTAAGGCATCCCACATCAGTCCAGCGTGAGTGTAACCCGTAGGCCAAGATTTGGAAGGAATCAGACGAAGTAGAGAGACAGAACCAAAATCGAAGTATGTTTCTGACATGCACAAGATGAAGCTAGCGCACGGAAGAAACCCTCTGAACCAACCAATAATGAAAGCTGACACAGAGGCGAGAAATCCACCAATAGGGTCAAATGGAAATCAAGGTACTGCACGAATCCCAAGTGTGATAATGTATGCTAACGTCGAACACAGGGGAAACCACTCAGTCAAAGACCCATAATGATGATCAAATGCTGAGCACAAGGTCACCTATCAATGATGGAAATAGGGCCAGCGTGCGGCTCTAGGTTTTCTCTCAAAGCAATGTGTCGTAGTCGATAAGAGACAAACCCGCCAGCAAGAAGTCAATGGGGACCTTCTCAAACCAGCACGAGCAGAAGACCAAAACATCTGATGTGATAGAACAAGATACTGACAAGACCGGGAAGGCCGACTGAATAATGAGTCAAGAGACACCGCGGAATGGCCGACTCTGGTTAGACTTCCCTTGAACAAAAGCACGACTCATGATGACCATGGAAGTAAAAAGTGACACTGTATAAGTCTGTTATGCAGGAGGCAGAACAAACTCTCCATATGATTGGAAGAGATAACCAACCGGGGGAGAACTGACAAGTGAAACATGGTAAAGGATGAACCTAGGTCAAAAACTAAAACCATCCCAAATGTAGGAAATATATATAAGTATATGTGCTTTGTTCAAGGGCGACAAACTGACTCTGTACTGCCATCAAAACAACGAAGATACATCCCGTTCCCGCTCTTTTTGTTATATTTTATTTTTTTGTCTTTTTCATATAATAAGCCTGAAAAAGAATAAAAGAATGCTATGGTACAATGGATAGAACGAGTATCAAAAAATCAGATGCACTAGTTCCTGGGATTGGAACTATCCTATGCTCAATGCAAGGTGGCGAAAACTGGTAAGCGATACTCAGAGGAACGTTCCATCCATGGGTAAAAAGGTGTCAAGTCGTGATAGCTAAGTGCATGCAATGGTTAACTTGTATAGAAATTCAAGGTCAAAATTTGGCTTAAACATCGAGTCCAAATGAAGCCGGCTAAAGGCCAGGATAAACAAGTAGCCAATATGCAATGCAGTAATACAACTTAACGACACCAGGGAGCCTCTAGGGTAAAAGCCAAAAAAATGATAGTGATGAAGAAGAAGAATGAAGCTTCAACACATAAGACATGGTGGGACTAAAGAGGACTCCCGAGCCTACATAAAACGCAGCATGGGCAACGAGTGATAGCGAGGAACTAACTAGGAAGCCCATGTAAAGGAAGGCTCTACCATCAAGTCATGATTAAATAATCGGCGAGTGAAATGGGTGTAATACTCATGACCTGATGGGATCGACCCTATGGCAAGTGATCAGTATGGAGGCTAGTATGCAAGATGCAATGGAAAGTGATTTCCCTAACCTATATGCCAGTGAAGATCATATACCTGCCGCGACGAGTCGGTAATCATAGATAAAAAACCGGGAAAAATCTCAAAATCGTCAAAATGTACCTGAAAACATACCAAACTGGGCACTTCCAAGCATCCGAGTTATGCAGCTTAAGATAGATCGAAAAAATAAGCATAACAAATTTTTGCCAAAATTTTCAACTTTTTAGCCATAAATAGACAAATTACCTCATATTTGGTTCATTATTGCATTGCTGATTTGGAAAAAGGTGCTCTGGAGCAAAAAACTTCTTTCGTCAAATCAGGAACAACCGACCGTCGAAACGCACCGAATTTTCAGGTAGGCTCCTCAATCATCCTTGCAAATCATTTTGTCCGTTTAGAAATTAAAATTTAGTGAATTTTACCATTAAAACCCTTGCTAAAAAATGCGGACTTGCGCATACGCGGGTTCATAACAGGAAAGTCGCGTATACATGCGACTGTGCAAAGAAAAAGTCGCGTATGCGCAGGTCCGAATCAAAAAATGCGTGGCTAATGCATGATTTAATGAATTTTGACAGGATGACAATCTCATGGAGAGAGCGTGAACACAGCGCAATTGATCAAGAGGTCATGCAAGATCGAGCAACGCAAAATATCCTTCGGAATTGCGGATTGTTCAAATTCTTCAAAATGCCAAATATGAAAAGCAATGTTCGATTGCTAGAAATGCTCGTGAATTACTGGGAACCAAACCAAGATTGCTTTGTTATAGATCAGATGTCAGTACGCATTGAAGTGGAAGACATATACTTTATTACTGGACTCTCCCGGAGGAGAGAACCAGTAGACTTGCATGAGAAGCCCCTGGGAGGGCTAACCGTGGAAGATTATGTCCACGTGTATTGCGTAGAGGGTTCCAAAAAGGTTGGAACTCAGATTGCAATTAAATATTTACGGGATTTGCACATGAAAATCCTCCTTTTCACCATCGGCAGAGTGGCAGGATCTGCCTCCCTACATCAGGCATCCAGGACGCAAATGAGCATAGCAGTAGAATGCTTGACTCATGTGTATGATTGATGCACAGCCCTATTACTGAACATGAAGCAACAGTTGACCTCAATCCGCCAAGAAAAGACCAAACACTTTGATACGGTACAATTTTGACAACATTCTTCTTTGAGAAGATACCAGCATTGAGACCCAGAGTTATTGTTGAGCCTCAAATTTGTGCTTTCCTTCACCTCATTTTACCTCATTCTTCCTTGTCCATTTCTATTTTAAACCCAATTGATCAATAAAAATAGTTAAAATTACTTCTAGAATGGTTTACATGACTGACTTGTTGAATTTTGTGATTGTTGCCATTGTTAAGCATTTTGACCGGAACTAGTTGCAGAATGCAGGCATTCCGTAGCTAACCGGCGATTCTGCAGCTACCTTTATGTTTGAGTATGTTCCAGGTGGCCTCTTGAGGAAAAACGCATATGGGCATGATCCACGTTGTGCCTACATGGTGTGTTGCTCATCATGGAAGAGGAAATGAATTCTGGGTACGATTATGCACGTGGGAACACATTTGTGAAGGAAGACTCCTACTAGGACTGTCTCAGTCCAGGTGTCTTTTCTCCTTCACGCAGCCACCTCAAAGACTCCTAAGATGATTTGGATAAGAAAAGACATCATTCCTAAATTATTGTAATTATTGTTACTTGCATTTACTATATAAACTCTTGAGTAGGCCGAGAGCTTAGTTAGAAAATTTGTGTTAGATTTGCTGCTAGATTTTGTGTAAACTCTGTGTTACGTCTTTGAAGACACAGAGCATTATGTTCAAAATATTGCATCGTTAATGGAGCAGAAAAAATTATCTTGAAGGCGTGATTTAATTTGGAGTTGAATGCCGTCAAGTGGTAGAGGGCCCCTGCCCCTTGTACGGATTTCTTTTGCGTAACCTAGATAAGTTTTTTTTTCCTAGCTGTCTTTACGTTCTGCATTTGAATTGGTAGTTGTTTTGTTTTATCTACTGTGGTCGTACTCATTCTAGTTCTTCCATAAGAAGACACTCTTCCAACAGACTAAAATGATGAATGTTTAATGACTATGGTATTGTAGGATAGGAGTTAAACTTGTATTTGTTTTTAACTAGTTACTGTAGTCATATTCGTTCCAGCTCTTCCACAAGAAGACACTCTTCCAATAGACTAAAATGATGAATGTTTAATGACTATAGTACTGTAGGATAGGAGTTGAATTTGTATTTGTTTTAACTAGATACTGTAGTTATATTCATTCCAGTTCTTCCACAAGAAGACATTCTTCCAACATATTATAATTATGAATGATGAATAGCTATAGTGCTGTAGGAATTAGTTGTAGTTTTTGCTCTTCACTATCACAGTTGCACTTGTTCTAATCACTCTTCCACAAGAAGAAATTCTTCCAAGACATCCTTAAGAAGTTCAATATATGACCGTGATGTGATAATTTAGTTTTTCATTTGCTTTCAGTTCATTTGCTTTCAATTGCATACAATTACACAGTGAGAACTGTTCTACCTCTTCCACAAGAAGGAACTCTTCCAAAATATCACTAATGATGAACAAACAGATTGTGTAACTTCATAGAATAATGCATGTTAGTTAGAACGCTCCGGAGTCTCATTTTGCATTTAATTCATGTCCAGCTACTTCGTTTCAAGTTTGATGATGGCTTATAGTTTAACATTGTTCTAGTTTAGAAGTATCTTAAGCTCATGTTTAAATTAATTCATTGCACTTACATCTCATAGTCACACTGTCACCCTTTGCACAGTAGATCACTTTAGTTGATAGGATTCACAAGATAGCCTTCATTATTTACAAATATCTTTTTGTTCTGAAAACCACCAGTGATCCATAACCATAGGAACAGAAGATAACACCATTACAAGGTCTGAAATATCTCTGCAAATTCCTCATCATAAACAGGGCTCTTCCTCAAAAGAACTACCTTGAAAAGAAACCAATAACTCTTTGAGCATAGGCTCTGTGACATTCAATTGAAATTGCAGAATAGAACTAGGAATTAGTCATGGAATAGATGAGCTTAGAATAGAATGTTGCATCATGATTAGTGTCTAACTGTCTAGTTAGAAAACTTGCATATTTAGTGATCATTTTTCAAAGTCTAGTTTGTGTCATTTGTTTAAGAAGTCATCATCAAGCTCTTGTTTCTATTAAGTCATAGTTCAGATGTTGCTTCAGTGTTTTTGATTACATTTGCCATTCCATACATTAGGCTCAACTGTGGTTTTGACCACCAATTTCTTTTCATTAGTTTTCTAGGCATTTTCATTGTAAACACAAAACTTCAAAAGACCAAAAACATCATAAATCAACATAAAAGACAAAAACATCACAAAACACTACACACAACGCACTAGGAAACAAGCACCTAGGTACATATGGTACACTTCACTTCAGCAGTTTACAAATCCTGGTTGACAATTAAATGAACTCAGTTTAGGAGACTAGATTGAGACACAACAGTTATCTCTACCATCAGTAGCCCGCGGGACCCAAGAATTGCCCGTTGGGCGGACATGATGAAGAGATTGGGGGGTAGTGAAGTACCCCGGACCACATGGGACGATGAGTTCTTCCTTTGGTGGGGAGAAAAAATCATCGCGGTGGACGACTATCCCTATGTCGGGATGGACTTTCGTGGAGATCCAGATCTAGTTCTTCCACCAGGCACAACATGGGGCACAGTCGGTAAGCTTGCAAATTTTTTTGACTTATATAATTTTTTTGGATTTTTTCAAATATATATGAAAAAATGAAAAACAAACATGTTTTTGATTGGATTCATAATGACTGACAATTCAAAATGATCATGATTCAGATGTTGGACCAGTTCGACCTGAGGGTCTCCCGTGCCACAAGCGTCGCAGGGGCGAAGCAGATACAGTGGATTCAGACAGGACTCTCCTGGTTGTGCAGAGGAATTTGGAGGGGTTAACCCGCCAAATACCTATGGCTGCCATGGAAGACCTGCCGGAAGCCATCCAAAGACGGGTGGTAGGAGTGCCCCGAGACTGGGTACGATTATTCCGCCGAGTTGCCACTGCGGTCACGTTCTATAGGAACACGACTTCTGGGCAGGGACCTCAGGAGTAGACAGATATTATGTATTAGATGATTGTATATTCTTTTTTGAGACTGAACATGATCGGGGCATAAGCCCAAGTTTTGTATGACCTTATGGATCCAAATTTTGTAAAGTTTTTGAACACTCTGATGATATATATACAGCGATATTTGATGTGATGTGATAAATGTATCAAATGTATGATGTTTTTGATGATTAAAATTTTATTGTATGGAATGATTAATATGCCAATCCAATGCTTGATTAGCTAATGAGTCAGCAAACCAATTGTCAGCTCGAGGAATATGAATGAAAGTTAAAAATTGAAATGACCTTTGTAACAAACGTATCCTCAAGAACAATCGTAATAAAAATGGATCTCGTACCCGATAAGTGTTGTTCAACTGCGACACCACCAGCTGGGAGTCCAAGAAAACTACCAACGAATCAACACCCAAAGATATTACCTCCGAGAGTAGATGAATGACTGCAGTGTATTCTGCTACGTTATTGGAAGCAGGACCAATGCAGACTCCTCTTGATACCAACAGCTGACCGGAAGGATAATGAAGCACCCAAGCCGCAGAAGCTAAGTTCCGGGTGTGTCTACTAGCACCATCGGCGAAACCAAAATGACTCATGACATCAACACAACCTGCCAAAGCAGATCAAAAACATCACCAACTCATCAAAGATCGAAAATCAACCAGATATGTACAAAGAAAAAAATACTATATACAAAAGCAACATACCAGGCCGAAGCCTAGGCATAATACTTCTTCAAATAGAGCCCATTTCGGGGCTCCGACAACTCGTTCCCTTCGAAATCAACCAAGGTATATGCTCCTTTCTTAAGGAATTTTTTAACGATATAGGGGCCATACCACATAGACTTAAACTTTCCTGCCCCCAGGGCATCTTTTTCTTGGGCATAGACCAAAACAAGGTCACCTTCCGAAAAGACCCTAGGCTTGACCGCCTTATCGTACTGAACTTTAACTCGGTTTTTATGCGCTTCATTAATCGTGGCGGCATCCCGATGCAGCTCATCGAGATGTTCCAGATGAAGAAGCCGTTCTACTAGACTAGAAGTGTCAGGAAGAAGTTCAACAGCTAACTTAAGAGAAGGAATCTCGCATTCAATAGGAAATACGGATTCCACCCCATGCACTAGCTGAAACGGAGTAAAGCCAGTTGCAGTTTTCACTGACGTCCTATATGCCCAAAGTGCAGGATATAGCATAATATGCCAGTTGGATCTAGCTTTATCAATTGTCCTTTGAAGAATTGTCTTCAAGGATTTATTCACGGCTTCCACTTGCCCATTAGCTTGAGGATAATATGGAGATGAATGCTCCTGCCGGAAACCCAATTTGAGAGCCAACTCAACCATCATACTATTCTGAAAATGACTGCCATGGTCAGTGAAAATCTCTCTAGGAATACCAAAACGAGCGATAACTTGATTGAAAAGGAACAAAGCTGCAGTCTCACCATCATTCCCAAAAGTAGGCATAGCCTCGACCCACTTCGTAAAGTAGTCTACTACTACGATAATGTACTTGTGACCTTTTGCCGAAGGCGGGTTACAAGTAGTATAATCCATACCCCACTTTGTAAAGGGTCCGACAGTAACGACTGGAAAAAGCGGAGCTGGATGAGCACGCATTTTTCGAGTATACACTTGACAAGGATGACACTTCTTGACCGATTCAATACAGTCTTTGAAAATCGAGGGCCAGAAGTAGCCAGCACGCAAAATCTTTTGGGCTGTAGCAAGCCCTGATAAATGACCCCCACAAGCTCCACCGTGAGAATCATTGAGCACAGCCTCAGCTTCTTCGAGAGTTAAGCAGCGTCTTAGGATTGAATCAACCCCTCGACGGTACAAAGCATCACCAATAATCAAATAATTCTTGGCCAAGTGACGCAGCTTACGACGCTCATCTTTCAAAAAAGTAGAGGGAAACTTCGCAGTCTGGAGATACACAATGATATCCCCGTACCAAGGATCCTGTGAAGAGATAAGAAACAAGTGTTCGTCCGGAAAGGACTCATCATAGATCATCTCTTCCCCACAGGGCAACTCGGAGATCAATTCCGCGAAAACTAATGATTTCTTGGATTTGGAAGACATAAACTCAAGATCAAATTCCTGTAAAATCACAATCCATCAATTGTATTTGCCCCCAATCACTCGCCTACTGAGGACAAACTGAAATGGATTGGCAGCTGCCAAAACATAAGTTTTGCGAAGAATAATGTAATGCCGGAGTCGCTGCACAACATGGACTGCTGCTAAGGCTAACTTTTCTATCGGAGTGTACCGGAGCTCAGGTCCTACCAAGCCTCGACTAAGGTAGTAAATAACATGCTCTACAAGAGCATCATCCTCCTGAACCAGAACCATACCGATGGTAGATTCTGCTGCTGCTAGATACAAAAGGAAATCCCTACTATAATCAGGTGGACTCAGTAAAGGAGCAGAGGTCAATGCTTTCTTCAAAGCATTGAATGAGCGTTGAGCATAGTCGTCCCAAAGAAAAGGAACTCCTTTCTTCAATAGTCTCATAAATCCCTTTGTAAATTCAGCATAATTGACGATAAACCTCTGAAGAAAATTAGACTTTCCTTGTAGAATTTGAAGCTAACGAATTGAGGACGGGGGAGGCAACCGAAGTATTGCCTCAAACTTGAAGGGATCTACCCTTATCCCTTCCCTAGACACAATGAATCCCAATAGCCGACCGGATGTAACCGCGAAAACGCAATTGTTCGGATTCAATCTAATCTTATAGAACCGACATCATTCAAATATTTGTCCGAGGTGACCAGGATGATCCATCCTCTTTCGAGAATGAGCAGCTAAATCATCTAAGTACGCCTCAATAATCTTTTTGATGTCGTGAAAGGCATATGACATGGCCCGCTGAAAGGTAGCCCCAGCATTTTTAAGACCAAAAGGAATCTTCTTGTATGCAAATGTACCCCAGGGACAAATAAAGGCAGTCTTATGTTGATCTTCAGGACGGATAGTAATTTGATTATATCCGGAAAAACCGTCCATGAAGGAGAAAATCTCATTACCGGCACACTCGTCAATGATCTGATTGATAAATGGTGTGGGGTAATTATCTTTAGGACATGCTTTATTTAGGTCTCTGAAATCAATGCACACTCGAATTGTTCCTTGCTTTTTATCTACAGGAACGGGATTTGAAACCCATTCAGTCAAAGGAACAGAGAAAATGAATCCCGCCTTAAGCAGCTTTTCAACTTCAGCTTTGATAGTTGCTGCCTTTCTAGGATTGACCGGACGAAGTTTTTGCCTCACCGGCTTAGCGTTTTCATACGTCTTGATCTCATGCTGGACAATAGATGGGTCTATTCCAGGCATTTCCTCATAAGACCAAGAAAATACATCCCTATACTCTTTAAAGAGCTCGGTGTAAATTTGAACCTCTTCACGGGAACATTAAGCTCCGATGAAGACATTCTCGATAATATTGGGATCCCTGGAAATGTTCACCGGGATAGTAGGAGAGATCACAACCATTTTCCCTTCAGCATAAACCTGTGTTGGTGCTAAAGGGTTCAAGACTGGGTGAACAGGACCAGGAGACGGAGGACTTGGAAAACTAGTTTCAACTTTGCTCAAATCAGGTAAGAAGTAAGACCGATGATGCAAATCATCCCACGGTCTATCTATACTAGTCATGGCTTCCAGGATGGCCTCTTCAGATGGAAGAGTGGTATCAAGAAAATCTTGGGCAGAAGAAGAACTAAGTGTCCAAGTCGGAGCCACATCACCATCCAACTCTTCTGGTGAAAGAGGAGCTGGAATGGTTTCTGTAGAGTCAACAATAGACTGATACGCAATCTTAGCTGCAGAAATCGGAAATGCCATTCCACCCACTTGACCTTCCGCTAATGTGGCAATAGGGGAAGGTAAGGTCCAAGGGTCTGAAAAATAATGAGTTCTGAAGAACTCTCTTCGAAGAGGAGCCTTGGAGGATGAAATAGCATTAATATGAACCGTAGGAGGAGGAAAATCAAAAGTACCCATCAAGGAATAATACATTCCAACTCCTAAATTCTCAACAGGCGCCTTAGTATTATCCAACTTAGGAATAGATGAGTCAGTAGACACATTCGGGTCTACAGGAGGACAGTCCAGTTGATCCACTGTAACAATCCTCCCTTCGTGGGGGAAACATATAATTCAAAATAATGAGGATGCAATGGCATCCATCTCATAAATCCAATTTCTCCCCAACAGAAGGTTGTAGTCCAAGCTTGCATCCACTACCTCAACCTCTATATTGGCAGTTTTTCCCCCAACACAGATGAGCAAAGCTGGGACAATACCATGGGGTCTGTGAGAATGACCATCGAACACAGTAAGAACAGTGCTAGATGGAACAGCTTTGGGAGATCCAAGTGTCTTCCAGCATGCGAGAGACATCACCCTCATCAACAACCGTTCGAAAGATATTGCACTTCTGATACGACGATTTAATATGAAAAGCCATGTGATGAGGAAGTCTCTTCTTAAAATTAGTCATATCAAAAGTAATCAGAAGAGAATTTTTCGGATCAATAGCCCCAATGGCAGTGAGCAAAGCACTGCGCTGAGCCGGACAAGACTGGAGTACCTCTAAAGTTGACATAGCACAAGGACTCTGTCCCAGATCTTCCACAATCGAGTAGTTCTGGGCAGCCCTAGCGTTTGGATTAATCGTTGATCGCTTAGAAGATGCTTTGGGCATCCGAGGCATAGACTCAACAGTAGGCTTCGTAATGTGAAGTGGCTCAGTAGCATCAGGAACTTCCTTAGCTTTCGAAGACTCTTCTCCGCCATAATCACGGGATCTCGTAGTGATATCCGCGTGAGCACTCATCATAAAAATGTTCGATGGAATTTCCCCTTCCTGGGTGCCCCCAGAGGAAGCCCCAGGATTTTGGTTCGCGCCAACAACTAATTTCTGCCCTTGGGGAAAAGGGTTTATTAACACAGCCTGGGAACTAGAAGAACCCTGCTGGGCTAACAAGCGCTACGCATCCTGAATTTTAGGGCAAAGGTGTGTGAGATGGTCTCCAGTACACAACTTGCATGGAAACTTCACTTTCTTTTTCTTCTTTGGACCCTCACCAACACGCTCGTTGGTTTTATTTGCATTACCCTTCCCGTTCTTGCCCTTCTTCTTGTTATTTCATCCCTTCTTCTTCCCATGGGATTGTTGATTTCCTTTGGGATCAGAAGCTTGGACAGCATTTATGGACAAAGACTGGGAAGGCGATGACTCTGCAGGCACAGCCTGACTAGAAGGAGCAGATTGCAAAGACAACTGCTGCAGTTGAGTAAGCAGGCTGGCTGCACCACTATTGATCGATCCGACAAGCCCATCACCATGAGGACCGGGCTTAGTTTTCGATAAATCTAATTTGGAGCGAGGAGCGTTGGGAAAATATTTATAAAGGACCCCAGACTGAGAATAGATCAGTTCCAGCTGCTGGGCCCTAAAAATGGCCTGCTCCTCAGAAAATACCCCAGATAGGGATACATCTTTAGAAATGTCTGACTGCAGAGATTTCAGAAACCATTCCAAAAGGAATTCTCCTAGAATATGAGATTTAATAAGCCTCTTCCTTCTCCTCCATTCCTGAATATGGTCAGAAATGTGGGTTGCGTCGTCCTGCTTAAAATTAGCTAGGAGTTCAGTCCCAGCGTCATATCGGACAGGCAACTGGAAATGGTTTAGAAATGTAACAGCCAGTTCTCCAAATGTAGCAAAACTGCCCCCAGTTAGCTCAATATACCATTTGGCAGCGTTTCCAGTTAGGGTGCGTTGAAACAATCTCAACCTAATCGAATCATCGATCAGGGAGTTCGAAGAACACCATAAGTGGAAAGTGGTGATGTGGTCAGCCGGATCCTCTCCATTCTTACCTTCAAACTTTGGAATATCTGAAGGAATTTTGGTCGGGATCGGAGGCCACCCCGGACTATAACGAATCGGATCATTAGTCAACTTCGACAGATCTGGCAAGTTTAACGTTGCCAGAAGAGGTAAGCGAGGCGGAGCCTGAGGATTCCATCCTTGATGGGATGGGTTCCCAACATTCTAAAAAGAATACCCTGGATTTGATGAGGCACCAGGTTGCCAAAAAGGACTCGTAGAAAAAGGAGAAGAACCTCCTCCCCACGCCGAGTTACCAAAGCCCAGACCAGTTTCCCCCGCTGAAGTATTAAATGAAGAGGAAAGCCCCTGGTAGGGGTTTCAGGCATTAGACAGAGGAGAAAAAGTCTGATAAGCACTCGACGAAGGGAAAGAAGCATTCCCTTGATGACCTGCGTAAAACTGATTCCCTGCCCCCGCTGTAGTGAATACAGGGTTCCAACCTATAAAAGTAGTCGAACTTTGCCCCCCAGACCAAGGGTTGAAACTTTGGGTCTGAGAAGTAAACGGAAAGGACCCTAAAGAAGGATTCGAACTAGGAATGTGTCCAGTTCCGAAGGGGAACCCTTGAAACGAAGCTAATCCACTAGCCATGTTAGACATGGGCGTAGATCCAGCTGAAGCATTGGAAAAGGAAAAAGAGGGATTCCCACTGGAGGGCATCCCTGAACAAAAGGGACCAGAATGAGAAGCATGTGCCTGGGTGAAACCAGAGCCAAACACAGCAGCACTAGAAGCAATCGAAGATGAAGCAATAGTGCCCCCTGCTTCAACAGAAGCAGGAGTCTGAATGCCTGCAGCACTCACAGCAGAAGCCGCGTTCCCAGTCGTGGCCATCGAAAGGTAAGAATGATACGGAAGATCTTTCGGTCTCTCCGACTCAAGTCCGATGTATTGAACAACGAACGGATAATCAGGAGGAAGAGGAGATGGACCTGACGCAGGAGGTTCAGGTACTTCTTCAATTTGAAAATCTTCTTCCTGAGGAAAAAAAACTCGCGAGGTGAGCGGAACGCTCCTCTCGGAACCGACACCAGAATCAGCTATGAAACCTTCAGACCTTTGTGGAGGATCTCTCTCCATTGCGTCAGACGCCACAGGGTGGTAACCACCTGCTAAATCACTCCTACGCCTTCTCGAAGAAGGCTCTGGACTCTCGGGAGATAACCCCCGGATTCTCCTCGATCGACGAGGCGCTTGATCAACCACTTTTATAGATTTTAAATTAGACTCAAAAAAGTGAAAAGCTAGGCAAGCTAGGAGCAAAGAGCACTCACTAAAAGAAAAATCCTTGAGATACAATCAAGCAAACAGCCTCCAAGTATTTCCGCTCTGGGTGATGAGGACCGGACACCAAAATACAGGAAAGCGAAATATAGGACCTCCCGAAAGCAGTCTAGGATGATTAGGGCCCAGAACAACTAGCGAAGGTATCAGAAACAGTTACGCCGACCTCCTAACGATAGCCTTTGCCGGCTCAAGCACCCAAGCTTCGCAAGGGCACCCCCCAGAAGTACTGCTGAAAGTGATGCGACGTCTGTCTCAGGTACCACGGGTATTCCCCCCCGCAGTCACCTGTGTGGAACCTAGGAGTGGCAACTATGGGCACCAATCCGTATCAGAAGCCGGGCGAAACGGTCTTGAGGTCAGATTCAGCTAATCGGAGAGGGGGTATCCCTCTTCTTAGCCTTCACTTCCCCTCGCGCTTGACTCTCTGGAGGAGAGCTTTCCTGGTCCACCTAACGGTGTTGGATTTCGCTCAATTAATCAACTTCTATGTTTTGTTTGAGCGGCCTTGGAGAGTTAACTCTCCACTCACCTAATCCAAGGCCCTACAACCTAGCTAGTTGGTGTATGACACTTAAAAAACTTGCTAGTTGATTTTAAATTATATCGCTTATTTTAATGGGCTGTTATGTTAAGTCAAAGGGATGCGGAAATGAAACTTATGATGTTTTGATGCAGAAAGAAATTAATAAAAACCAAACTACATGCAAATGCAGTTATTGTCTTTCGATGAAAAGCAACTTCTACACGGGTTCTACGAGATTAAAAATTGTATTTTTTCTTTTCAGATAGCAAACTCACACTCACAAAAACTATAAAAGTGAATAAATGATTAAATGCATCTAATGCAAATCATAAGATGCAAAATCTCCTAAAGCAGAGTGAAATTTCCCAAAATTCCTTCAGTTTTAACTCTCCTTGGTTGTCCGGAAAGCTAGTTCCCGAAATCAAGAACTCTTAATATGAAGACACCAAAGAATGCTTAAAAACAAGAGGAAGAAATGAATGACAACTCCCTTCCAAAATCAAGCCAAAATCCGAAGGTAAGAAACTTCAACCAAGCTTCAAAAGACACAAAGAAACGAAAACAAAAATGCAAAAACAAAAGCAAACAACAAAGCAAAATGTTTTTTGAGCCTTTGTGTTTTATAAAAGAGTTTGAAAAGACCAAGTAAAACTATAAAATTTCAAGCCAACCAATACTGAATTTCAAGCAAAAAACCTCCAAAATGCTCCAAATCTTATAGGGCTAACTAGTAGCAAGATCAATACGAGCAAAAGAAGACAAGAAAACTCAGCCACTCAGCCTAAAATAATAGTGCAACCTTGCCGCAAACAAAAACTCCAAAGAACCAAGAAATACTATTCGAAAATTGCAACAAGACCTAGCCAACTGAACTCAAGAAACGGGCAAAAATCGTAGTGCTAAGCAAAACATAAAGACATGAAAGAGTAAATGAGTAGGAGCTCTCTATCCTGATGAAGCAGAACAACCAAGAATGCCCAGAAAGCTATCTTGGTACTCAAACCAGAAGTGCCAGCACCAGAAACAACACTTTGCCAAAAAGACTAGTTTTCAATCAAACGAAAGAGAGAAAAGACAAAATACCACCTTCTTCACAATCCAGAGAGTACAAAGACACTGTAGGAACAGGTCTCCACAGCCAGAAAGGACTAAAAAGTCAAGAAATCCAAAAATTCAAAATCTGCCTAGGTATACGCTACTTCACAGTTTAGCAACAAGCGTGCATACGCGACTGTGCTAAAGGAAACACGCGTATACGCGACTTCCTTTAGACAAACTTGCGTGTATACACGACTGTGTGCATAAAAAAGCACGTATATAAAGGTAAATAGTGAAAAAACAAAAAGGATCAAGCCTGGATAAGAAACCAGGACTTCAGACTGACTGAGAAAAAGTAAACTGGATTGCAAATGAAAGTTAAAACTGTCAGCAACCTATCAAACAGCTGAAACCACCCAACAGGGGAGTCACAAGAATGTGATCCCCAGCGGAGTCGCCAGTTATGTTTCGGGGAAAATAACCCTAGAGGTTAGTTGGGTTACAACCTCCACAGAGCAGGGGCATGCTACTTAAGAAGGACTCACACAACCATACATGTTCATGAAAAACTAAATAGAGTAGAACGAGGAAGTTACCCGTAGGTCCTACGGTTGAAGTAGATCCCGCGGGGTCCAAACCCCCCAGCAACCCTTCTTCCTTCTTAACCTGAAAGACAAGAAGAAACAAGCACGAAGAACTGGTTGTACAACATATATCTACTCTAAATGTTAGTGAAATCCATATAAAATATCACATAAACCATAATGAATGCTTAAATACCAATATTCTCATATATGTAAGTAGACACTAACACGTATATTTCAGGAACAAGATGGTACTTCTGTATTATAAATAGCATGTACAGAAATACGATTGGAGAGATCACCTGAATCCTTCCACGATCTTCGAGCAGACCGTCATCCGGATCCGTCCCACCCTTGCCTCGCTAAGATTCCTTCCGAACTGGTGCATACGAGATGACATATAAAGGAATGAGCATCTCCAAGAAACAAAGGTTTCTTGTAATGAACTGGGAAGTGCAAGAGGCACGGGAATTCAGACTTGGATAGGGAATACCAACAGAGTATAATATCAATAATTCTCTTTCTCCCTTAGGCCATACACATGAGGGGCTTTTATACTCCCTCCAAGTAGTTTCAACAGTTGGAAACAGTTGGCCACGTGCTGGGGTGGTTGAACTACCAGAGTAACCATCAACCCAGCCCGAAAATAGGGAATTTTTATATATTTTTTAATGATTTTAATAGCATACGCGGAAAAGTGCATGTGTACTCGCGTATACATGCGGAAAAAGCTGGGCATAACCGCGTATGGGGATTTTTAGACTGTTTTTAAGTGAATTTGTCCAAGTCTGTAGGAATGGGTGCCCAAAGCCATAAAAGCAATCATGAATCATATGAATGTGAGAAATGATGCTATAATAGGAAGCCTTCTCCCGAACCCTCTTTATCTCCTTCTTATGTTCATTCACAACAGATTTCCATTTCTGAATTTCAGTAGCCAAGAAGAATTCTCGGGCTTCAAATAGATGTTCAATCGGACTATTCTGTGTAGCGGTAGAGGAAGCCTCAATATTAGGTTTTATTGCCTTCCATTTATATAATTTTACCTTTTTATTCAACCAAGATACTTGATTTCTCAGCTTTCGAACTTCCCTCTTCAACCTCATGGTCTCGTTAAAGTGAAGCTGATACCTTTTCTTGAAAGGTGGTCTCCTGCTTTCACACTGTTCTATCCACTCTTGCTTAACAATGAATTCATCTCCCCGCCCTGCATCAGGTTCAAGAGGCGGTGAGACGCTGTTAATGGCATCAAATAGATTTTTTTTTTGGTCTCCCTTACTTGGTTCCCCTTCTTCAGGAGCATTCTCCCTTTATTATATCCTTAACTTAGGAAATTTTGTCACCTGGTTAGTGACTTCATCAGCCATTCTCTGCTTCGGTGCTTCCAAAGAATCCCCTTATCCCTTTTGAGCTCCAGGATGCCCTTGCTAAGAATTAGCAATCGGTGGATCAATATCGGTCACATCTTTCTCTGAATCGACAAACTTCAGTACTGACGGGACATTGATCTCCTTTATTAATCATTGGGGAGAACAAAACCCCCTTGCTCCTCTAGGCATCATGGAATGAAAAGGAGAGTGGAGAGTATCTTTTACCTGATTTGTGTCTACCATCTTTGATTTTTTTTCTTCATTGCCCTCATTTCTCACTTGGGCTGAGCCTCCTTCATGCATTGCTTCTTCGTTTGGGGCCGACGCTGGTTCTTGTGGAGCAGTGTTGACCTTGAGGGACGTCCCTTCTCTATCTTCCTATACTTCATGAATCAGGGGTGGTTCTTGTGTGACACCCCTTCCTATTTCAATATCCATATCCATTTGGGCAGGGGATGTTGTTTCTTACGTAACAACATCACTTGCCACCCCTCTAGCTGGTGTTCCTTCTCCCTGTTCCTCATTAATTAAAGTTGATGACTATAAGATGGTATCAAATTCATCCCCTATATCCATGATTACTTCATCAATAGGCTCCATAGGAGAGGATGGTTCTTGTGTGGTAGCCTCGACTGTATCACCAATTTTTTCCTCCATTTCAATTTCTTCTAGTTCTTCCTGCTCTATCCACATTTCCTTCGGCTCTTGCTCTTCTGTTGAATCAATTAGAGGTATTGGTTCTTCCTTCATTTCCTCTAGCTCTTCCTCTTTTGCTAAGTCAACTGGAGGTGCTAGGTCTTCCTCCTTAGCAACAATAACAACTACTACTTCCTCTTCCGATAATTCACAGAGCTCCACCCAGGAAACTTGAAATCGAGCTATTGCATGAATAACCAAAAAACGAACGATTTTGTGATTGGAGAGGACTGCCAGCACTTGGCGCGAACGCCGAGTGGATTGTGCCATGTGATGAAGTTTTTTCAATAAAAATAAAGGTATGTTTAAAGAATGGACCTGTGCCTGTAGGAATCGAAGTTGAGCCAGGATTTTGAAATGGTACTTGAATAGAGTTTTGGAGTGTCCTTCGCAGGGTATGTATTTCATCACGAAGCCTACTACCTCATTCCATGGATACGATACAGATTTACGGTCATACCCTCTCCCATACTTAACAATGCTTTCTCCTGCCTCCAGAAACAGTTCAAGAAATTCCAGCTTGGGAATTCTTCGAGAAAACCACTGTTTTCCTTTCTATCTTAGCCCACTAACTTCTGTGATGGCTTATTCTATGATGGGAATTTTTATTCCTCTGACCCAAGAGCCATTCCCATTCAAATTTAGTGCAAACTCCATCATGATTTCCTTGTTGAATCCATGCAATGTATTAAAATATATATCCCATCCTACATTGATGAAAACTTGCCACACATTTGCATTGCTACGGACCAAGATTGTATCTTTGGGTTCATTCCGCACAGCTTTTCTGCCCATCCTGTGGATACTGTAACAATACTCTGGATGCAGCAGACCGTTGGAAAGAGTGACGGCTACCAAATTCAGCAAAAAAAACATGGTGAAAAATGAGGTGAAATAATGGTAAATACGACAAGTGATTTCTCAGGAAACAAAGAAAATCATGGTAGATTATGGTAAGTGCAATGAATGATATGGTAATTATTTTGCATGAGTTGGAAAGGACTGATCGGTTGGTAGATATGCATGTTTCTGATCCCAATACATATTAATTATTATACGAAATATGGTGACCATCATGTTGCGTACAAAGAGAACAAGGTTTTAATAATGACCTTGGAATAATCATTGGTGTGGTTTAATTATGCCGTCATTTAGTTATGACAACCCCCCCCCACCCCCAAACTTAAAAATATTCATCCACGTCATCAATGTCTTATCCATGGAATATTTAATAAAATCCATAAGAGTCAAATGGAGACGTACCTGGTGATCTACGTGAGGGAAGTGATAGTTGGCAGAAAAATGACGCAGTAATGATGCATATGGAGTAACAACATTAGGGAGTAGTAGCATCATGGAGTAACAACATCGTGGAGTAGCATTTGAAGTAACAACATCACGAGTAGCAACATATAGAGTAACAGGAATGACGGATTAGCAGAATCTGGAGTAGCAACATCACGAGTAGCAGCATCCAGAGTAACAACATCACAAAGTATAAACATCCAAGGAGTAACAACATCATGAGTAGCAGCATCCGGAGTAACAACATCACGAGTAGTAGCATCTGGAGTAACATCATCATGAGTAGCAGCATCTGAGGAGTAACAACATCACGAGTAGCAACATCTGAGGAGTAACACCATCACGAGTAGCAACATCCGGAGTAACAACATCACAAGTAGCAGCATCTGAGGAGTAACAACATCGCAAGTAGCAGCATCTGGAGTGTAAAAACATGACCAGTAGCAGCATGCTAGGAGTAACAACATCACAAGTAGCAGCATCCAGAGTGACAACATCACGAGTAGGAGCATCCGAGGAGTAATAGCATCGCGAGTAGCAACATCCAGAGTAAAAACATCAAATGCTTAGGAAATTTCCAGCTCCGCGACATTTCTCCTCAGTAGTAACTCCTACAAAAATACAACAATTACATAGTAACAATATTTATTATTATTATTATTTTCTTTTTTTACAACAAGGATGCAGAGGAAGAATTCTCTGCACTAATAACCTTCAGACCAAATTTCTCGGAGAGATGTTTAATGAAAGCATCCTTAGAGGCTGGACAATGGTATAGTCTCACGCGATATCCATTTTCTATGAAAGAAGCACATGTATCGTCAATTGTGATTAGTCTAACTATTCCATTATCAAATACAACATCCACCTCGCAAGGTCCCATCCAATGAGTGCAAAGCTTTCCTTTAAAATACTTAAAATGGGAGTCATAAAGTAATGCCCAATCTCCTCTGTGAAACACCTTGTTTTTGATAAAATTATCGTGCCATTTCATCCTCTGTTGTTGAATAGTAGTCCTCTGGACAACCATTAAACGGATTTCATCTAGTTCATTAAGCTAATCTAGTTGGTGTTTTTGGGCATCTGACAAGTCCAAACCTACTTCAAGAGTTGTTATGACCATACGAATTTCAAATTATATTGGGAACAACGTGGATTTCCCATAAACCAACTCAAATGGTGAAACCCCAGTTTTGTTCCGCCAGGTTGTTTTGTATTCCCAGAGAGCTTCAGGAAAATTTTGAGCCCAATCTCGACGATGGTATGCCATAGTTTTTTTCAAGATATTTTCCAATACCTCGTTTGTACTTTCCACTTTTCCATTCACTTGGGGGTGGTATGGAGATGTCACCCTATGCTTTACCCCATATTTATGCATAAGCCTTGCTATCATGTGTGATGTGAATTGTGCTCCTCCACCTGAAACAATCTCCCTCGAAGTACCATAACGAGAAAAAATATCTTTGAATAGAAAATCTTAAACCACCTGTTCCGTTGCTTTCGCAACAACCTTGGCTTCTACCCACTTAGTCACATAGTCAGTGCAGACCGAAATGTGAACCTTTTGCTGGGAAGGTGGGTTAAAGGGCCCAAAAAAATCACTAGCCCACTTCTTGAAAGGTTCGAGGACTACCTGGGGCTACAAAGGCATTTCATCTGATCGAATGAGCTGCCCCATACGTTGGCAAATATCACACCTCCAGACATAATTTTGCGCATCCTGAAAGATAGAAGGCCAATAATATCCCATCTGTAAGACCTTATGGCATGTTATTTTATCTGAAAAATTCCCTCCACAAGGGCCATCATGGGCAGCCTTCAGCACTTCATAGATATCATCCTTAGAAATACAACGCCGAACTTGCTTATTGGCTCCTGTATGAAAAAGGTATCCTGCCATCCAGGAATATCGGGCAATATGACGAATAATTTTTCATTGTTCCCTGTATGACAAATGACAGGGAAACTTCACTGTAGCAAGATAGTTAGCAATATCTACATACCACAGAGGATTAGTAGAAATTTGGAAAACATGCTCATCCGAAAAACTATTTTCTATGGGTGTGCCTTCATCATTATTATCCATTCTAGACAGAAAATCAGCAACTACGTTATCTTTCCTCAGTTTATCTACAATTGTGATATCAAATTCTTGAAGCAATAGCAACCATCTTGTAATGCGACCAGGAGTGATAGGTTCATTCATAAAATACCTTATTGTTGCATGATCAATATGTATGAAATTAGGATACTCGGTGATATAGTGTCGTAACTTGTTGATAGTATAGATGAAAACCAAGAATTCTTTTTCAATCACTGTGTAATTTAATTGGGCAGGAGTTAAATTCTTGCTGACGTAGTAAACTGCATATGGTGTCTTGTCTACCTACTATCCTAAAACTGATCCTACTGTTGTCTGAGAGGCATCAGCATGTATATGAAATGGTAATTCCAAATAAAGTCCTTGAAGGATCAGAGCTTCACAATCAAGTCCCTTTATCTTCAAAAAAGTTGCTTCACAGTCCTCTGTCCACATAAATTCTGCATCTTTTGTTAGCAATTGAAAAAGTGGATGTGTTATTTTAGAAAATTTTTCTATAAAACGTCTATAGTAACTAGCGAAACAGATAAAACTATGTACCTGTGTGGGTGTCTTAGGTATGGGGAATTGCAGTATTACCTCTAATTTGGCCAGATCAACTCGAATTCCAGCATCTGAGAGCAAATGTCCCAATACTATTCCTTCTTCCCTCATCATGTGATTTAACTGTACTCAGAGACACATGGGTTTGTTTACATCTTTCAAGTAATTTTTCTAGATTTTCCAATCCTTCTTCAAATGAATTCCCATATGGAGTAAAATCATCCATATATATTTCAGCACTGTCATCAACTAAATCAGAGAAAATTCCCAGAATTTTCCTCTGGAATGTTGTAGGCGTATTACACAGACCATATGGTAGAACCCTATATGCAAAGGTCCCCCATGGGCATGTAAAGGTTGTTTTATCTTGGTCTTATGGGGCTATTTGGATTTGATTATACCCACTAAACCCGTCTGGGAAGGATACGAAATTATTCCTAGCCAGTGTATCTAGGACTTGGTCAATGAATGGAAAAGGGAAATGGTCTTTTTGAGTTGCTTTTTTTAGCTCCCTATAGTCCACACAGATATGCCATTTACCATTCCTTTTGGGAATGATATGATCCAGGTGGATATTGGTGGCCACCCACCTATTCCACTTAGGCCCCCACCATTGTCTCTTTCATTTTTTCAGTTTCAGCATAACTTACTATTTTTAGCAGTTTTTCGGGTCCTGAACTTCCAGAGCCGTTTTGAGGCCCTAAATGACGTTTTTTGGGCATCGCGCCTCCAAAGAATATCATTCCGTTCTGATTATGTTCTGGAATGATATTTGTGGCAAAATTTTTATTCCTTGAATAGAGCTTTCTAATGATGTATCATGTGCATCAAACAGAGATAGTATGCCAAAGTTACGTCCCTGGGAAGTTGAAACCCCAATTCACCCAAACGGGGCCCATAGTTTTGGCGCTTCATCTCCTAGGGTTAGGTTTTTGGATGTTTAGGGTTCTCCATTGTTTCTCAATAATAAATAGGCCCTCGAGCCTCATTTAAACTCAGTTCAGAGGCCTGTAGCCACCACATATTTTCTTAGAGATAGCTACCAGCGCCCTAGCTAGTTTTATTTCCATTCTGTCTGTAAGCAAATTTCAGTTCTTTGATATTAATGAAATGAAGTGTTATTTCTGCTGCATCTCTGTATTTATGGTTATATGTTTATTCTGTTGCGTTCTTGCATAAATCCGGATCAGTGGTATCATAGCGGTATGCTTTCTCTCGATCCTTCTTTGCCTGTCCCCAACGAGGTCGGGGTATAAAGAGCTAGGGCTTGATCTGGTGGAACCTTTGCAAGATCAACCTCGCAAAACTCGACGGACGCCCATGGGGGACGAAAAGAAAGATGAGGGAGCAGGAGATCATATCAAAATATTTCTCGAGGAGGCCCTCGAAAAAAAAAGGAATGCGATGATGGATAACTTTGCTTAGATCCTTCAACGGCTACCCACCGGCGGCGCATCTGCATCCAGCAGCCACTCTGGAGGTGCGACTCCTTTTAAGGTACAAGTAAATTTTGACATTCCCATATTTGAGGGTTAAATAGATGCAAATTTCGTAGATAGATGGCTGAATCTATTAGAAGGATATTTCTCTGTTCATGACTTTTTAGATCGGAAGAAGATTGTTTTTGCACTCCTCAAAGCTACCCCCCATGTTAAGGATTGGTGGGAAACCTACTGTGAGAATGAGGACCAAACAGAACCCTCTCTGTTCTCGGCCGTACCAACTTGGAATTCTTTCCGAGACGCCGTCAAGGAACAGTACTATCCCGTGGGTAACTATGAGGACAAGTACATACAATGGACCACGCTGCGACAACAAAGGGATCAAGATGTGCATGAGTTGACGAATCTGTTCCATACCCTGCACACAAAGTTGGGTATCAAAGATTCAAAGAAAAATTTGGTGCTAAAGTATCGCAGCTTTCTACACAGATACATTCAGGAGGAAATGGAGTTCCTCGACATCTCCTCGCTTGGTACGGCATACCGGTATGCTGCCAAGATTGAGCAGAAATTCAAACAGAAGAACGAGACTTTGGATCTGCGAATCAAAAGCAAGGGAAAGGTGCTTCCAAACCGTAGAAAAAAGGATAGAGCCAAGGCATGGCGGCCAAAGACAACTCGTCAAAGCCACAAGAAAAGAACAACACTGCAAAGCCAAAGAAGGACACGGGAAAGTGGTGTGAGTTCCATAAGAGCTCCACTCACAACACAAGTGAGTTTCGGGACAAGCAATCGCTAGTGGCCGAGATGAGGGCTTCTGCGTCATATGCATGTTTTGACTCTGAATCAGAACCTAAAAAGGGGAATGAAAAAGGGAAACATATTATTTATGCGAAGCCCAACACCACTGTTGCCACTACAAAGATCTAGAAGGAGGAACCGGAAGATCCAGAGGAGGAGGACCGTCTCTTCCACTCCCATATGTGGGTAAAGGGCTCCCCTGTATAGTTCATTGTTGACAATGGGAGCCAAAAGAACCTCATTTCAGCAGAAGCCATGAAGCGGTTGGGCTTGTCGACCACAGCTCACCCACATCCATACACCATTGAGTGGCTTCACCAAGGACGAGATCTCCGTGTCAGCCAACAGTGCCGCCTTCCCTATAGCATCAAGCCCTTCACGGATGAGGTATTATGTGACGTTGCTCCTATTGATGTTTCTGATGTATTATTAGGACAACCATACTTGTGGAAGCGTCACGCTGTGTATGAGTCTCGACCTCGTGCTGTTATTGTTACTTTGGGAAATAAGTTGTACAGGATACCAGAGGTACCACCTCCTGTGGCTATCTCTTTGGTTACTGCAAAACAATGCAGTAAGCTCAGTTCCCAAACCAGGAAATTCTTTTTCCTGATGATCTACCCCCAGGGCAAGAAGAAGACTGTGGCCACGACCTCCAGACAGGGCTCCTCTGCACGACAACAAAAAATGGATAAGGTTGTGGAGGAGTACGGGGACATCTTCACCTCACCCACAGGGGTTCCTCTGCACTGTCAGGTCAAGCACCCGATTGATCTGACCCCAGGTGCGCCGCTACCCAATGGACCAATCTATCGGCGCTCTGTTCTGGAGAATGGTGAAATAAAGAGGCAGATTCAACAGCTGTTGCAGAAAGGTCACATTAGACCAAGTTCATCGCCCTGTGGGAGCCCGATCGTGTTGGTATAGAAGAAGGATGGGACGTGGAGACACTGTATTGACTATCGGGCGCTGAACAAGATCACTGTCCGGAATAGGTACCCAATCCCACGGATTGATGACCTTCTGGACCAAATCAAAGGTGCAAAATATTTCAGCAAGATCGACCTAAAGTTTGGGTATCACTAGGTACCAATTGAACCCTCTGATGTGTGGAAGACTGCCTTCAGAGCCAAGGAAGGCCTTTTTGAATGGCTGGTCATGCCTTTCGGGTTGACGAATGCTCCCTCAACCTTCATGAGGATGATGGACAACATATTGTGGCCATTCACCAACTCATTTGTAGTGGTGTACTTGGATGACATTCTGATCTTTAGCAAGACTTGGGAAGAGCACCTTCACCACATCCGACAAGTCCTCCAAACACTGCGGCAACACAAGTTTTTTGCCAATTTGGAGAAGTGCACGTTTGGCATGACCCAGGTTCAATATCTGGGATACATTATTGATGAAAGGGGGGTGCATGTGGATCCAACCAAGATCCAAGTCATTCGAGATTGGCCATCCCCAACCACTATAACAGAGCTTCGCAGCTTTCTGGGTCTTGCTAATTTCTACCGTAGATTCATGTTGGGATTCTCTCATATCACTTGGCCCTTGAGTCAAGTCACCAAAGGAGGAGCGAGAGAAAAATTCTTTTGGTCGGAACCTCAACAGAAGGCGTTCAAAGAATTGAAAAATCGCCTCTGTTCTGCCCCAGTGCTCACCTTACCAGACTTGCAGCAACCGTTTGAGATCGAGACAGATACCTCTGACTATGCTATTGGGGCAGTTCTTACTCAACAGGGACATCCAGTGGCATATCACAGTGAGACATTGTCTGAGACAGTTCGCAAGTATCCCACCTATGACAAAGAAATGTATTCCATTGTACAAGCCTGTCGACAATGGAAGCATTACATTTTGGGGAAGGAAACAATCATCCACACAGACCACCGGCCCCTGCAGTTCATACAGACACAAGGGAAGTTGCAGAATGATCGCCATCAGAAGTGGTCCACATATCTGCAACAGTTTCATTTGAACATCAAGTACAAGAAGGGTAGCACCAATAATGCTGCAGACTGCCTCAGCCGACCACCGATCGTGGCGCTCACCACCATGCTCAACTCTTGTGGGCATGAGACTTCTGATTGGTCGCTTCTCTATGAGAGTGACCTAGAATTCGGCCACACTTACAAGGCACTCTTGGGGGGTACGCAAGTTCCAAATTTTCACCTCCAAGATGCACTTTTATGTCACTTGGGACACCTTTGTGTTCCTTCAAGCGAGCGTGCCAAGATGATATGGGAAGCACACTACAGTCGAGTCGCTGGGCATTTCGGGGTCGAGAAAACAGTAGCTATACTGCAAAAGTATTTCTATTGGCCGAACCTTCGAAAGGATGTCGAGAAGCACATTAGATCCTGCACTGCCTGTGCCATTGCCAAACCGACCATCAAGAAGCAAGTCCTATATACTCCACTACCTACCCCTAGTCGACCTTGGGAATCCATCTCCATGGATTACATGTCGGGCCTGCCTTCTACTAAGAATGGCAATGACTGTGTTTTCGTGGTCGTTGACAGATTCTCGAAGATGGCCATTATGGCGGCTTGTAAGAAGAATATCATAGCAGAAGCTACTGCTAAACTCTTCTTTGAACGAGTATGGGTACACTTTGGGATCCCACAGTCTATCATATCAGATCGAGATAGCAGGTTCCTCAGCACATTTTGGTCCAGCCTCTGGTCAATGTTGGCCACAAAGCTCACCAAGTCCACAGCTTTCCATCCCCAAACAGATGGCCAGACAGAGGTCGTCAACAGAATGATTGTACACATTCTGCGCATGTACAATTCAAAGCATCCACGCATATGGGACGAGAGCCTCCCTTATGTACAACATAGTTATAATCGGGCTCTCCACAGTTCAATCGGCCATAGCCCCTTTCAGGTGGGCTTGGGATTCCAGCCACTATGTCCCACGATTTAGCTGCTACCAGGCCGCCGATCTAGCCTCATGTCCAGTCTGAAGTTGACAAAGCCAGTAGCTTCATCGAGCGAATTCAACACATCCGCCAACAGGTTCATGATATATTGGACAGAGCCAATGCCAAGTACAAGCAACGCCATGATCAACACCGGGTGCCACACAACTTCCAGGTGGGTGACAAAGTATGGCTACATTTGCAGAAGGAGCGCCTCACTGGACCCCACCGCAAGCTTCGCTCGCTCCGATACGGGCCGTACACCATCACCAAGGCTGTAGGGAACAATGCATTCGAGCTCAGTATTCCACCATTCCTTGGTCTGCACCCAGTCTTCAATGTGGATCGCCTTCGTCCTTACTTCCCACCTCTACCGGACACCTCGGACATTGCAGAACAACTCACACCAACTGAGTTAAATCCAGACTGCATGGAACAGGCCACCACAGATTGCATCATGGACATGCAAATCAAGAACACTCGCCAGCAGAAGATCCAACTATATCGGGTTGTCAAAGCCGGCCAACTCCTGCACCAAGGAAAGTGGTTCACCAGGGACCAAGTTCAGCAGAAATTTCCTCATCTCATGGAGGAACTTAACGCAATGGGGACCATTGTTGAATAAGGAAGGAACATCCAGACAGGCCACCGCGCCTTTATTCACTCTGGCCCCCACCATCGTTCCGCCGGCCGGCACTCCCCATTATTAAAGCCAGTCAAAAAACTTCTCGTAGCTGCTTATGCTCCAAACAATGTTTTTGGGTACGTATTTTTGATGCATATCGTACCGTTCGATTCATTCAAAATGATATTTGCAAATTTTTAGTCCTTGACAGAGCTAATGATGTATCATGTATAAACAAACGAAGATAGTATGCTAAAAGATGTTTTCATAGGAACACCAACTACCCAAAGAAGGTCACAATTTTGGCGTTCATCTCCTAGGTTAGTTTTTGATATTGTACTTATTATTTTCACAACAGGTTCTCGAGCCTCATTGTAACTCATTTCAGAGGCCTATAACCGCCACATCTCTTCTCAGAGATAGCTACCAGTGCCCTAGCTAGTTTTATTTCCATTCTGTCTGTAAGCAAATTTCAGTTCTTTGATATTAATGAAATGAAGTGTTATTTCCGCTGCATCTCTGTATTTATGGTTATGTGTTTATTCTATTGCGTTCCTGCATAAATTTGGATCAC